>JALPQI010002848.1:0-94219 GCA_025490895.1 Thaumatotibia leucotreta | reverse complement strand
AACTGATTTTAATTTTTTCTTTTGTGATCGATCGTGTATAACTCTGAGATGGTCCCATTGGCACCAAGTTGGGGTCTGATGATGTGATCTTTAAGAAATCGAGGGATCTCTTCAAATGTTATAGGTACATGTATGGCGCTTTTGGTAATTTTCATTCATTTACAAGAGTCCATTCAGAAAGTTGGATTTGATGATCGGAAAACACAGATGATAGGATCTTGGAGAAATTGGTTGAAGTTGTTTGTTATTAAATTTTTAATTTGGTGATTATTTAACTGTCAGCTATATGAAACATGCCCTAAATGTTACAATTGTACAGGTACATACATTAAGATCGCATTCAGAAAGTTGGATTTGATGATAGGAAAACACAGATGATAGGATCTTGGAGAAATTAGTTAAAGTTGGTTATTTTTAATTTGGTGATTATTTATATTTTAAAGACAAACGGGTCTTAATCGCGTAAACTTACGTTTAATTCGAAACGTCAGGATATAAGACCCGTTTGTCTTTAAAATATGAGTGATATTCGTGAAAGTTTAAATATATTGGTGATTATTTAACTGTCAGCTATATGGAACAGACCGTAAATGTCACAAATGTACAGGTGCATTAAGATCGCCCCTGGCGGCGGCGCCGGCGCGGGAGGCGCACCGAAACCTGCCGCTACTACCGTCGTCCGCGCTCAAGGAACAAGTGCACGCTATCACTATTAGGTACGTATTAAGGTCTCTGCCCACTAGACCGTAGCATACCATGACCGTAGCATGAACGTATCAGACAAAAACATATTCTTTGTATGAAAAAGTATGAGACTATGCCCACTAGGACGTTCCGTCGCCGGCCAACACCGTCGCGTGCCATGCACGGACCGGCAAGAATTGTCGGCGAGAATATTTTGCCGGCCCCGACACGCTACATGCATGGCACGCAACGTTGCTGGTACGGTGTGCGCAGGCGGCGAAACGGTGAGCATACGGGTTCTATTTACATTTTTGTATTGTATTTACAATTTGTATCCAAAACTCTCCAAATTTTTCACTTTTGATAGTGAGTAATATTTTTCTTATAGCGAAAAAACGCAAACAATATAATCAGCATCGCTATTTTTTTTTTTAAACTTATTTAATTGATTGTAAACCCGCAATTCGAAGATTTTCATCGAGATCGAAAAATATTACTTCGTTTCTTACGAACAAAATAATTAAAAGAAATATCAATTTTGAAACAGTCGTATAACTTAACGAATTTGTCCAGATAGATTGCACAATTTGTTTATTTTTTTACATGGCAAGAACCATGCACTTGATGTGGCTTTCTAAAATAAATTTTATTGGTTTTAGATTTTTATTACAATATGTACACAAAATCGATACAGTCGCCTCTCGTTAATTCGAAACTCGAAGGACTTATCCAAATATTACGATTTATCGAGAGTTTGAAATATCAAATGGTCGGAACTATTCGGGAGAAAAAATTAAAGTACAAGGTGTTAAGTAAAAATCAACTATTATTTGTTAAATGCATTTTTTTCACTTTTCTTCCCACCTACTTCCACTTTTTCGATTAAGGACTCATGACTAACGTAAATTTTTAATCTGTACAGGTAATTAACAAGAAATGCTCGTGCAACTTTTCTAAAATGCATGCTTGTACTATTGTACTTCCCACTTTAATCTCATAACTTTGAATTGTCGAATGTTTGACGCCCACGAGTTCGAATTAACGCGTGTTTTTGTTGTGTAGCTATTACTTTTTTGTTTAAATTACCAAGTGTTTAAAAATGTATTGATTTTTTTCGAAATAGCAAGAGATCTTCTAGGGAACTCGTGATAACTTCGAATTATAGAGAGGTTCGAATTATCGCAGGTTTGAAATAACGAGAGTCGACTGTATATCTTTTTTTTTTCGATTTTTTTTTCATTTGCTCCATTGCTATTTAAAATTAATTATTGTTCCGAAACTATTACAAGATGTAAAAATAAACAAAACCAGTACTTGACGGAGTTACATTGACAATCATGACAAGAACATATATGTACTCTCATAAATCTATAGACAATCCCCCTTATTCATAAACGTCTGCTAACTTAACAAGCCGCTAATAATTGTTTGTCCCTTTCGGTTTTAACAATCTGTCCATAAGAGCAAAAGGGGCAAACAAATATTAGCGGCTTGTTAAGTTAGCAAACGTTTATGAATAAGGGGGAATATATTTACCAATTTCAAGAAGTTTTAGTTTAATATCATAGATTATATTATATAGTAATTTAATACTACAATCATATTAATGATAAATAAACACATTCCGCCATATAAATGTATAAGTAGCATAACTGACGATTCGAAAGTGCTTGTTGCTAAGCCTACTCAATAAATGATTTTTGACTTTGACTTGACTCAGTAACAACTCTAGTATTTCAATGGATTTCAATCGCAGTTTACGATGTCTGCACAGAAAAATAGGTGTAGAAATAAACTTCCAGGAAAATACTAGCAGAGCGATAGTAGTCTAAAGGGCGCAAAAACAATTTGAAACTGATACATGAAACTGTGATAATGGAACGATAACGACGGATATGAATCGCTCATACTACGGGGATGATACGTCGTTGCGACGCGGATGATACGTGGTTGCGACGCGGATGCAACGGTCACTAATCGGGCTTAGCACGGATATGAAACGATGTACACACGTTATAGTGGGCATAGTAGTCCGTGTCGTGTCACAAAAAAATATTCTTTGTATGGAAAAGTATGAGACTATGCCCACTAGGACGTTCCGTCGCCGGCCAACACCGTCGCGTGCCATGCACGGACCGACAAGAATTTTCTGCGAGAATATTTTGCCGGCCCCGACACGCTACATGCATGGCACGCAACGTTGCCGGTACGGTGTGCGCAGGCGGCGAAACGGTGAGCATACGGGTTCTATTTACATTTTTGTATTGTATTTACAATTTTTATCCAAAACTCTCCAAATTTTTCACTTTTGATAGTGAGTAATAATTTTCTTATGGCGAGACAACGGAAACAATATAATCAGCATCGCTATTTTCTGAAAAAAAAACTTACTTAATTGATTGTAAACCCGCAAACCGAAGATTTTCATCGAGATTGAAAAATATTACTTCGTTTCTTACAAACAAAATAATTAAAAGAAATATCAATTTTGAAACAGTCATATAACTTAACGAATTTATCCAGATAGATTGCACAATTTGTTTCCTTTTTTACATAGTAAGAACCATGCTTTTGATTAGGCTTTCTAAAATAAATTTTATTGGTTTTAGATTTTTATTACAATATGTACACAAAATCGATATCTTTTTTTTTCCAAAAACCTATGCTCTTTAGCAGCTGCTTCATTGTTTTTAAAAATTAATTATTGTTCCAAAACTATTAGAAGATGTAAAAATAATCAAACAAAAACAGTATACTTGACGGACTCACATTGACAATCATGACAAGAACATAATGTACTCTCATAATGTAGACAATATATTATTTACCAATTCCAAGAAGTTTCAGTTTAATATCATAGATTACACTTATCAGTGTCTAGGTTACCTAGACAATGATAAGTGTAATTTAATACTATAATAACATTAATGATAAATAAACACATTCCGCCATATAAATGTATAAGTAGCATAACCGACGATTCGAAAGTGCTTGTTGCTAAGCCTACTCAATAAATAATTTTTGACTTTGACTTGACTCAGTAACAACTCTAGTAGGTACTTCAATGGATTTCAATCGCAGTTTACGATGTCTGCTCAGAAAAATAGGTGTAGAAATAAACTCCTAGGAAAATACTAGCACAGCGATAATAGTCTAAAGGGCGCGAGAACAATTTGCAACTGATAAAACTGTGACAATGGAACGATAACCACGGGTATGAATCGCTCATACTACGGGGATGATACGTTATTGCGACGCGGATGATACGTGGTTGCGACGCGGATGCAACGGTCACTAAACGGGCTTAGCACGGACATGAAACGATGTACACACGTTATAGTGGGCATAGTAGTCCGTGTCGTCTCACATTCCGTGTCTGATACGTTCATGCTACGGTCATGGTATGCTACGGTCTAGTGGGCAGAGACCTTAAAGGAGCATTCCATGAAAACATCTACTTTTTGTCGCCCTAATAAAATATGCTAGCTGTTAGGAAACACTGTCAATCTTAAAGCCTTGATATGTTATTATTATGCCGTAACTCAGCTTACTAATTAAATTTTTCAAAAGTATTGAAAAGACAGTGTCGCTTACGACAAGTTTTCATGGAATGCTCTATAACGAGATTCTACTGTCCTATGACCCGGTTTATGTTTACAGGTTGAAAGTAAGTTTCAATTTGTATGGGCACATGTGCGATATTTATACCTAGATATTTTTCTAGCAGGAACGAGAGTGACAAAATTAAACATCGACATAATTGTTATCGGTAAGTCTTGTAGTAGTCGATAAATAAATGTAATTAATAAATAATGCGCAGTAACTTAGAGATAATCTACAAGAATACAAACCATATTCAAAATGATACGTTATTTTTCTTGTACCTTGTATTTTGTGCCCATTAAAAGAACAAAGACTAATAAGAAACTTTCTAACGCTATAGGCAATAATTCAAATGAAGTATTAGATATTTAAAAATAAAGCGTAGATGAGTCCTGTATTTCTTGGTGACCTGATTTTACGAAGTTAGTATATTTATGAGAATAGGGTGTACGCATCGATAACAGTTATGTCGATGTTTGATTTAGTCCATCTCTCGTTCCTGCTAGAAAAATATCTAGGTATAGTAAAGTTTTTGAAATGCCTATTGACTCTTTTTATTCACCAGAATTTAAAACGTTTAGATATCAATTAACTGAGTTATGACAATAGAAAAGGCTCAAATTAAAAGTTTTCATTCCCTTTCTCAGCTTGGTCTCTTTTTTTTATATCTTGGGACATCTTACACAAATCGACCTAGTCCCACGGTAAGCTCAATTACGGCTTGTGATGTGTGTACCAAGGGACGATATATATAATAGATAGATACATATAGATACTTAAATACATAGACAGCCATGACCAAGGAACAAATATTTGTGATAAATAAATACACAAATAATGCCCTCGACGGGATTCGAACCCGGAACCTACAGCTTCGTAGGCAAGGTCACTACCAACTAGGTTACGGAGGCTGACAATGCCTATTAACTCTTTTATTTACCAGAATTAAAAACGTGTAGATATCAATTGACCGAGTTTTGACACTAGAAAAGGCACAAATTAAAAGTATTCATTCCCTTTCTCATCTTGGTCTCTTGATTTTAAATCTCAACGGTCATAGCACAACTGTTGCAACGGTAATTCGCAGCTTTGTCGTAGCTACTAGTCTATTTTTAACTGTATAATTCTAACGAGCTGAGCAAATGTCGCAAGATGCTGCTTAACATTTTTGTCAGCCTAGCCTAGTTGGTAATGACTCTGCCTACGAAGCTGGAGGTTCCGGGTTCGAATCCCGGCGAGGGCATTATTTGTGTATTCATTTATCACAAATATTTGTTCCTTGGTCATGGTTGTGTATGTATTTAAATATCTACATGTATCTATCTATTATATATATCGTCGCTTGGTATTGGTATGTACCCACATCACAAGCCTTAATTGAGCTTACCGTGGGACTAGGTCGATTTGTGTAAGATGTCCCAAGATATTTATTTTATTTTAACATCACTTCTGCTATCCCTCCAAACACATCAACTTACTATAAACATTTCCAGATTACACAAACCTCAATGCGACCTAGACCCGTCATGGGAGGAAGAAGACCTGGACAAAGCAGCCATTCGCACCATAAATCTACTCCACGAAACCACAGTAGGCACCAAGGAACAACCTGGGAAACCTCTCAACGCTCCAGGGTTCTGTTATGTGTTCCCGCTTTTGAAAATAGGTGAGTTTTCTATTTGCCACATTGATTTCTCCATGCATTTTTAGAAACTTCCATCCGTAGTATAAACCTACTGAACGAAACCACAGGCACCAAGGAACTACCTGGGAAGCCACTCAACGCTCCAGGGTTCTGTTATGTGTTCCCGCTTTTGAAAATAGGTGAGTTATCTATGTGCCTCATTGATTTTTCCATGCATTTTTAGAGACTTGGATAAAGTCTCCATCCGTAGTATAAACCTACTGAACGAAACCACAGGCACCAAGGAACTACCTGGGAAACCTCTCAACGCTCCAGGGTTCTGTTATGTGTTCCCGCTTTTGAAAATAGGTGAGTTTTCTATGTGTGTCATTGATTTTTCCATGCATTTTTAGAGACTTGGATAAAGTCTCCGTCCGTAGTATGAACCTACTGAACGAAACCACAGGCGTGGTACCTAAAGGTAACCACTCAAAACGCCCGGATTTTATTATCTGTTGCCGGTATCGAAAATAGGTGAGATTTTTCGCTCTCTTCGCAAACCGATCACGCCGCCCTTTCACAACTCTAATTAAAGATTTATGTTGGGCAGCAGCATTTTTATAGTGAACATACGAAAGTACTATTTCACGCGGGTTACTCAAGTTTCAAAGTCAAAAGAAAAAGAAGAAGAAGTTCAAAAGAAAAAGTTCAAAAGAAAAATGCTCGAAATCAAGGCTCGGAACCGGTTTTTTTCGAGAACCTCGAAATAACCCAATATTTAAAATGTTTTATATTATTTATGTAGTACTCAAAATTTTATGAAATTCCCAACGTCGTATTTTTAAATTACTCCATTAACAAATAATTGTTATACCGAAGAACAAAAAAGAACGAAATTCGAACCGTTCTTTTGTATGGAGTAAATACCGGTATCCGAGCCCTGCTCGACATGTTTCGCTCCGTACATGAAGAGCTTCTTCAATAGCCAATCGCCATGGCTGCGCGACGAAGACCAAAATTTTAGTATAAATGAGTTTTGTGTTTCAAATAGTGGATATACTGCTTAGATCGGCAATCCGCTTATCAAGTGTAGTGATCAGCGTGTTTGTCAATCGGAATTTACTATTTATTAATTGCATGCAAAAAATACGCAAGTAATTATAGCGGGTTACACTAATTAACTACACATTCCGTATCGCGGAAGAGCAAAGCAATATTGTTCATCCTTTAATATGGACTTCCGCAAAGTAACTTACTTACTCCGCTGGCTCAGCGACCCGAAGTGGATCTTGGCCTCCGACACTAAGCTCCGCCAGTCCTCCCTATTCTGTGCAGCTTGTCGCCAATCGAAATCGGCTTCTCGAAGCTGACACAAGTCTTTTTGGACTTCGTCGATCCATCGGTATCTAGGGCGCCCCACCGCCACCGGACGCCGTCCACTAGGACGACCCAGATGGACCTTTTTGGCGGCTCGGTGATCTCCCATCCTCTCCACATGGCCGAGCCAGCGAAGTCGAGCAGACTTGCTCTCGCCAATTATATTGGGCTCGGACACCAACTCTTCCACTTCTGCGTCCGCAAAGTAACGCCTGATTTAATTAATGGAATTTACTAATGTTACCGTTTGTCACAGGGATGTCCCTCAACGCCGTCCGAGCGAACTCTGCAGCCATGCTAGCCGGTCTCGGCGTGATGACCGCCCACGCAGCACTGCGCGGCGCCGCACTACTGCAGCCTTGTCTCTACCCCACCGCCGACATGTTCGCTGCACTAGTCGACCTCGTCGGTGAGTGCTATCACAACAGTGTGAACTGCAGCCATGCTAGCCGGTCTCGGCGTGATGACCGCCCACGTTACGCGGCGCCGCACTACTGCAGCCTTGTCTCTACCCCACCGCCGACATGTTCGCCGCACTAGTCGACCTCGTCGGTGAGTGCTATCACAACAGTGTGAACTGCAGCCATGCTAGCCGGTCTCGGCGTGATGACCGCCCACGCACTGCGCGGCGCCGCACTACTGCAGCCTTGTCTCTACCCCACCGCCGACATGTTCGCCGCACTAGTCGACCTCGTCGGTGAGTGCTATCACAACAGTGTGAACTGCAGCCATGCTAGCCGGTCTCGGCGTGATGACCGCCCACGCACTGCGCGGCGCCGCACTACTGCAGCCTTGTCTCTACCCCACCGCCGACATGTTCGCCGCACTCGTCGACCTCGTCGGTGAGTGCTATCACAACAGTGTGAACTGCAGCCATGCTAGCCGGTCTCGGCGTGATGACCGCCCACGTTACGCGGCGCCGCACTACTGCAGCCTTGTCTCTACCCCACCGCCGACATGTTCGCCGCACTAGTCGACCTCGTCGGTGAGTGCTATCACAACAGTGTGAACTGCAGCCATGCTAGCCGGTCTCGGCGTGATGACCGCCCACGTTACGCGGCGCCGCACTACTGCAGCCTTGTCTCTACCCCACCGCCGACATGTTCGCCGCACTAGTCGACCTCGTCGGTGAGTGCTATCACAACAGTGTGAACTGCAGCCATGCTAGCCGGTCTCGGCGTGATGACCGCCCACGCAGCACTGCGCGGCGCCGCACTACTACAACCTCGTCGGTGAGTGGTTACTCCGCCATCAAAATTTACCCCGTTTTACTATGTAACACCGAATAACTTACATATGTATCAAGTCTGTTTTTATAATTGTTAATTGATAGCTACGAATAAATAAAACATGGAAGCCGCACGCCTTACTAAATTAACTTTCAAAAACGGTTCTGAATATTAGTTGACAAGTCTCACCCCCTCTTCAATGAAATGAAGCTAATGAATAACAATATCAACTTATAAAAACTTAAACCGCCATTTAAAAATAGTTGTGATTGGTCCATCAAAGTTTTGATTGGCTATATTCAATAAACATTTGTCAAAGATGTTGCGCCGAAATATGCGCGGTGTTAAGAAAAGCGCTATGTCCCGCACATCTTGGCACAATTGAACAATTGTTTTGGGGGCATTTTTGAACTGGCGTTAGACGTTCATGTTATATATGGTCGCAGATTGATAGGGTAAATTCACACGGGTCTTTTAAATTATTTTTCGTAATTAACTCTTGTTTAGCCACCGTGACATCATTCTAATGTAACAATGTTTGCTCACTAGGTAGTACAAGTGGTCGCGTGCAAGCAGCGTGCACCGTGGCGTTGCTGGAAACTGGCGACATGGCGTCTCGCGCGGCCATCACACACGAAGACGTCGTCTGCCTATTGGCGGGCCTGCAGAGCCCTCTCGAGGTGCGCTACACACTGTATTACTAGCATGCACTTGCACCTTTTGAAGTGCCTTAACCCTTAGGTGCATATGGTATCACACATTTTAATTCTGAAATGACTTATGTAAACAATCGATGCCAATTAGCTCTGTTGCTCAGTGTGTCAGTCGCAATTAATTACTTATTTCGACATGTGTCATTTCGGTCGTATCATTTATGATACTGTATGCACCTAAGGGTTAAAATCTCAAAAGTGCTGACAACGAAGGAGTATGGTATGGTAGCGAAGCTCACCGATACATCTCAAGTGTCTTCACTTTCTGAAATGAGTATAAACAGCGTGCACCGTGGCGTTGCTGGAAACTGGCGACATGGCGTCTCGCGCGGCCATCACACACGAGGACGTCGTCTGCCTATTGGCGGGCCTGCAGAGCCCTCTCGAGGTGCGCTACACACTGTTGTTGTAATTCCTAGGGCACCCCGGAAGTGCATAGGGCCTCCACAAGATCCTTCCACGCTTTCCTGTCTTGAGCAACCTTCTTGGCTTCGCTCCAGGTCAGACCTACGGCTCGCAATTCGCTCTCCACGTGTGTAGAGGGCGACCACGAGCTAGTTTTCCACCTTGAGGCCTCCACTCAAAGGCGATACTAGCGAGGTTCGTTGCTCCTCTTCGAAGAGTATGCTACACACTATAGTACTTTTTAAATATCTTAGATTGCAGAGTGTTTTACGCATGCACCTTTTGAGGTGCCTTAACATCGTATATACCCATACTAATTTCTTTAAATCATATTTTGAACTTTGCTGTGTAAGGAATAGTGCCGAATTTCGTTTGTATGTAAAATCAATCAAACAAAGGAATAGCGACTTTATCGAGTTTATGAAAGGTTCAAACATTGAAGTGAATTGTAATGTACATTGGGCCTTACGATGTTAAAGTCTCAAAATATAGAGTATGTGCTGAAAACGAAGGAGTATGGTAGCGAAGCTCGCCGATACATCTCACATGTCTTCACTTTCCGAAACGAGTACAAGCAGCGTGCACCGTGGCGTTGCTGGAAACTGGCGACATGGCGCCGGAGACCCCGGATTGTTGTGGCAGTGACGTACAATAGGGTGATTTGGGGAGTAAATGGAACGGTAGAACAAAATGATACATAATTTATGTATCTTATAAGATAATATAAGAAATTACATACTGTGTAAATGAATGTGACGTGCAATTGTAAATAAAGCAAACAGTTTAAATTTAAGGTCAATCTTTATTATAGGTCTGTATAGTTTCCATACATTGATTATGTATATGAAGTTAACTACTATTTATGTAACATACACACACACATTTTCTGAACGGAACCGTGGTACGAAATGATTATTTGACGAAAACGAGTAAAATTAATATAAAAAAAATATTGAAAAATTCACTGGAATTTTTTTATTGTGATTTTATTCAAATTTATTACGTATAGTAAATGAAATCATGTTTTTCTCTGGTAAAATAATATACATTTTTATCTTATCTTTTAATTTACGTATCATTTTGATCTACCATTCCATTTACTCCCCAAATCACCCTATTGTGACGTCATCGCCACAACAATCCGGTGTCTACTGTTGATGTGACATTTAGGAGTATTGTTTTCCAAAATAAATAAGTTCCAAGTAAATTCTCTTCGACAATGTAAAATACTTGTGTCAGTAAATAATTTTTAAATTTGGATACAAATGTAGTACATTTTTCTTCATCTGATATATTACTCGGTAATTTATTATATATTTTCATAGACATGGAATGTGGTCCCTTTGCGAACATTTTAAGTTTGGCTATAGAAGCTTGTCCTAGCTTGTTTCTTGGTCTCAAGTTGTGGCGTCCTTTACACAGATTGTCAGCGTTTGTGTAGAGATTCGAATGTTTTCGTACAAACTTTCACGTCTCCAGGATATAGCGATGACAGTGTTAGAATTTGGAGCATTGCAAAATGGGGTCTACATGATTCTTCCGGTTGGATGTTACTTAGGATCCGATGCATCGTTTTTGTATTAAAAATATTTTTTTCTCAAACATGCAATGAAATGTTATCATTATGTTCGTCATAATAGGCTTTAAAGTATGACGTTGCAGGCGGATGACCTCGAGATAATAGTAAAGGATTTTCATACGAATTTAACGGCCTAGGCCGGTAAGTAATATTTTTTTAAAACGTGGCGTCGGTTTTCATGAACAGGCTAAACAGCTAAATTCTGTTTTTTTGATTGTCGTATTTTTAGGGTTCCGTAGCCAAAATGGCAAAAACGGAACCCTTATAGATTCGTCATGTCCGTCTGTCACAGCCGATTTACTCGGAAACTATAAATGCTACAGTAACGAAATTTGGTAAGGATATGTGTTGTATGAACCGCTACAGGATTATGATACTAAATTGTAAAAAAAACCATTGGGGTGGGGGCCCTCCATACATGTAACTGAGCGATAGAAAAATTTTTTAGTTGTATATAAGCGGGTATTAATAGAAAGGTCTTTGAAAATGATATGAAGGTTTATAAATCTCATTTTTATTTAAGCAAATCGTTTTCGAGATATCAGCTCTCAAAGTCTGAAAAATGTGTCCCCCCTCTATTTTGTAAATTACGCGATATAAAATTCTAAAAAAAATATATGTTATGCCCATTAATAAACTCTATCAACGATTTTTGGTTTGATTAAATTATCTCCTATAGTTTTTGAGGTAGGTTGATTTAACTGTATTTTTTAAATAATATATTGATAATAGTACGGAACCCTTCGCGAGTCCGACTCGCACTTGGTCGGTTTTTATTTCATTGCATATGTTTGAGAAAAGCACTATACATGCCTCGCCGTGAAATGGGCTTACCGGCTTCGTATCGCTGTCCATACCATACCTACTCAGCCGATAAGACCATCTTTCCCGGCGTCTGCATTAATGGCGTGCTCTGTATACAGGTTGTTCGCGACGCCGCCCTACGAACGCTGCTACGCGTGGCGCCCCGCCTGCCACCGCTGTTTGAGTGCAAGGACCACGCGCTGGAAATCACTAAACGGCTGTTCGTCGCCACCTTCGACATCGCCGAAGACAATAAGTGAGCTTATCCAAATCTATTACCATTGACATGTTATAGATTCGTTACTGGAGCATTCCATGGGCTGTCCCGTAAAAACGCCGTATTCCGATAATTTGAGTTTTCTTCCGAGTTATTAGTTAACATATACTTTTTGAGCAATTTTTAACTGACTTCGAAAAAAGGAGGAGGTTCTCAATTGGACTGTTTTTTTTTGTATGTATGTTACCCGATATCTTCGAGAATCGTGAACCGATTTAAAAATTGTTTTGTGATCGAACGTGTATAACACCGAGATGGTCCCGTTGGCACCAAGTTGGGGTCTGATCATAAGATCTTGGAGAAATCGAGGGATCTCTTCAAATGTTATAGGTGTATGGCGCTTTTGGTAATTTTCATTCATTTACAAGAATTTACATTCAGAAAGTAGGATTTGAGGAAACCAATGATGGAAAGAGAAATCGGTTGATGTCGGTTTTTTAAATTTTTAATTTGGTGTTTATTGACTCCTCTGGTCACTAAAGAGGCCTTTAAAAAACCCACAATTTTGAAAAAAACCGTGTTTGTACGGGACATCCGTAAACTTTTTCGTGGAATACATCTACTTAAAGATACACACGAATACGAATAACAATAACACTTTCGTCACAAACAAATATATATTATCGGAAACATCGGTGCGTGACGGGCGCGTCCAAGCGAAGGCATTTGACTGGTTTTTATAACATAGTCCATACGACAGACCATCCGCGAATTTATTGAAACACAATTCGGTAAAATCAAGATATGACGGTATTTAAAACTGGCTTCAAATACTTTGTTCCCAGAAAACTAGCCCAAGAACTATGGTCAGCCGTCCCCGAGGCCCGCGAATGGAGCACCCTTGGCGAAATGTTCCCGCTCCTGCTCGTCGAAGTGCAGCACCCCTCCGAGCCGGTGCAGCGCGCCGCCGCCGCTGCGCTCGCTCATTTAGTGCATATTACTGCCACAGAGGACTCTACGGACCAAAATGATGATGAGAAAGGTAGAAATAGAACCTTATCAGAGTCACTTAACACTCGCAGAGGACTTTAGTTTTACTCTACGGAGCAAATGACGATGAGAAAGGTAATAGAACCTGATCAAAGTCACTTAACACTCGCGAGGACCTAGGGCTTGTCCATTAATCACATCATACTGTATAGGGGGAGGGGGGTCTAGAAAAAAATCACCAATTATCACCATAAGGGGAGGGGGGGGTGATTGGACAAATCACGTGTGATTTTTTGTTACTCTCTGCTGAACAGCATAATTTTTTTTAACATAACCAGATGTCAAATCCTGAACTGAGTTTTAAAATTTCACGGACATTTACCTCGGGAGTTTTTGCCTATCACGTGTGCTTAATAAAGTACGTAAATTGAAGTGTTATTAAAAGGACTACTTAAGATTGGCAAAAAATTACACGTCATATTGGCTAGGGCCTGAAAATATCACCAAGTATCACCATGGGGGATGGGGGTCTAAAATAGGCCAAAATCGTATGACGTCATTAATGGACAAGCCTTTATTGCGCTCTAGGTCTTGGGTTGTTTAAAACTAGCCTAAGAACTATGGTCAGCCGTCCCCGAGGCCCGCGAATGGAGCACCCTTGGCGCAATGTTCCCGCTCCTGCTCGTCGAAGTGCAGCACCCCTCCGAGCCGGTGCAGCGCGCCGCCGCCGCTGCGCTCGCTCATTTAGTGCATATTACTGCCACAGAGGACTCTACGGACCAAAATGATGATGAGAAAGGTAGAAGTAGAACCTTATCAAAGTCACTTAACACTCGCAGAGGACCTTATCCCTTAGGTGCATACAGTATCAAAAACGATACGACCGAAATGACACATGTCGAAATAACCCAACTAGCAAAATATAGTCATATAGAAGTTGAGACAACGTTTTGCATATAACTTGTAGTCCTATTTGGTTGGTCATATAAACGTAAGGTAAACGGTTATAAAAGGCGAAAGTGGCGCAAATTATAAGACTTATTGGTGAGATAAAGGTTAAATAAAGGTTTGCATGGCGACTTAAATCGTTTATTAAAGGTATTGTAACGATTAAGGAATGACCAAAACGTTGTATAAAGAGTACAACAAAAACCTTTACGCGACCTAAATATCATATAAATGTTTTATAACTGACCATTATGTTTTATAGAAGGTTTAGTGTAATCCTTACTCATTGCTTATCGGACTTTTAAGTTAAATAAACATTTTTAAGTTTTATTTATAAAACTGCTCCTGACATTTATTTTAGATACGCGCAAAACTTGGTGTGTGTGACAAAAAGTGTACGGAAAAATAATACAAGGTAGTTTTATAAGTTTTGTAACAGAAATTATTGTTCTATATATTGAGCGTTTGCACATTTGGCGTGAGCTGAATTCGTATGGGAAGGTCACTTTACTGTTAAAGTTTATGATGATATACAGTTTTTTGCTGTCGCGCTCTTAATATATACGAAATAATTATAATTTATAACAATATTTCTTCATATTTTATTATAGTTAAGGTTAGCCATTTTGGAACAAGTCATGGATTTATACTTATACGACTACAATATAACTTTATCTTAAGTAAAGGTTTTTATAACGACTACAAATTGTCCGCCATTACTAAGCCGCCATTACTAGTCCGCCACTTCGTTTGTACCGTTTCCACGATGTAACGTCCATGATTTTTTTCTTTGAAATAGTACTGTGATGATCACGAAATGGCGACTGATGTTTTATAATATTAATTTCAAATCGACTTTAAATTGCATGATGTTTTATAACCGTAACTTAAAATCAATTTAAAAACATATAGTTCAATAAAAGGAATATAACGGGTTCGGCAACAACTAAAGGTTTTTCAAAGTTTTTGTTTGACGTTAATATAACCAACTGTTGAATAAAAGGTAGATAACAGTCCCGCTGATATCTTTTTGTCATATTGAAGTTACCCTCAATACCGCTATATAACTGTCGAGATAAGGTTTTATGATATCACTTATACAACAATAAAATTATGTAGACGTTGTAAAAATGACCTTATTACGACGGTTCTGTTTTTTCAAAACCCTTTATAAGACGAAAACGTTTATACGACTTTGAACATCATTAAGTAAACGTTTTCTTTAAAACCTCTACATGATTGTTGTATAATTAAGTCGCAAAAACGTTTATTTACCATAGTAATTAGACTATTTGGTAGGACGACTAAACTATCAGATTTATAACGTTTATTTGACTAACAGGTTAACTGAAAACGACAATAAAACTCTTATATGGCTAAAGGTCGTATAACTCTTGATTTATATGACTTCTTTGCTAGTTGGGAAGTAATCAATTGCGACTGTCACACTGAGCAACAGAGTTCTAATTTTATTGGCATCGATTGTTTACATAAGCCATTTCAGAAATAGAATGTGTGATACCATATGCACCTAAGGGTTATTGCGCTCTAGGTCTTGGGTTGGGTGGTTTCACCCTTAAATGCATGGTTTACGATGTATCGTACGTAACCAAAACGTAATTGGTGTTTGAAATTATACGTATATTATGTTCTTAAGTTTAATTTTGCAAGGAAATTTAATGAACTTTCAAACTTATTACTGATTTGTTGGCGTAACTGTGTTAAAAAAGCTTACATGTAGTACAGTCAAAGACAAAATAAAGTGTATACAAAAATGTTCATAAAATATGTCCCACTGCACTCTAATACCGTGTAATAAGAACGTCGTAACATGTTTATGAGCGGATTCTTTCGATACTTATTTTTGCACTTGACTATACAAATTCCACCCAAAATAAGTCCGCAGATTTTTTTTCTATTTTTCCCGTGCTTGCGACGCCATTATGAATGCACATTTTGTTTTTCAAAGAAAAAAATCATGCATTTAAGGGTTAAAACTAGCCCAAGAACTATGGTCAGCCGTCCCCGAGGCCCACGAATGGAGCACCCTTGGCGCAATGTTCCCGCTCCTGCTCGTCGAAGTGCAGCACCCCTCCGAGCCGGTGCAGCGCGCCGCCGCCGCTGCGCTCGCTCATTTAGTGCATATTACTGCCACAGAGGACTCTACGGACCAAAATGACGATGAGAAAGGTAAAAATAGAACCTTATCAAAGTCACTTAACACGCGCAGAGGACCTTGTCCCTTAGCTGCATACAGTATCAAAAATGATACGACCGAAATGACACATGTCGAAATAAGTAATCAATTGCGACTGTCACATTGAGCAACAGAGTTCTAATTTGCATCGATTGTTTACGGGTCAATCACTTTTTTTTGTTGTTATTCTGTCACATCACCCAGGGGACAACAGTGGGATAGTTTGTTAGACGAAAGTATCATGCACACTCTACTATCATGATGAGTGGATGACCCGCCTTGGAAAGGCCACACAACTGTCAAAAAAATCAAACTTTTGTCAATTTGAATGCTGCTAAACTGTGATTTTAAGGGTGACCCAGGACAACGTAACCATGGCAACGAGTGACATAAAAAAGTGATTGACCCTACATAAGTCATTTCAGAAATAGAATGTGTGATACCATATGCACCTAAGGGTTATTGCGCTCTAGGTCTTGGGTTGGGTTGTTTAAAACTAGCCCAAGAACTATGGTCAGCCGTCCCCGAGGCCCACGAATGGAGCACCCTTGGCGAAATGTTCCCGCTCCTGCTCGTCGAAGTGCAGCACCCCTCCGAGCCGGTGCAGCGCGCCGCCGCCGCTGCGCTCGCTCATTTAGTGCATATTACTGCCACAGAGGACTCTACGGACCAAAATGATGACGAGAAAGGTAAAACTAGAACCTTATCAGAGTCACTTAACACTCGCAGAGGACCTTATTGCGCTCTAGGCCTTGGGTTGGGTTGTTTCACCCTTAAATGCATGATGTACGATGTATCGTACTGAAACAAAACGTATTTGGTGTTTGAAATTATACGTATATTATGTTCTTAGGGTTAATTTTGCAAGGAAATTTAATGAACTTTCAAACTTATTACTTATTTGTTGGCGTAACTGTGTTAAAAAACTTACATGTGTTTATAAGCAAGATGGCGGAAATTTGTTTACGTTGCGTGCGTTTAGCGGTTTTTAAGTAAGAAATATATTTTTATTGGAATTTTGTAATTCATACCATAACGATTTTACTATTACTGAATTTAATATCCTGTTCCATATAAAAGTAAATAATATTTGTATGTTTTATCGTGCACGATTTTGCAAAAAATTTATAATCTATGTATCGAAATTTTGATTAGTAGTACAAATTCCACCCGAAATAATTCCACAGATTTTTTTTTCTATTTTTCTCGTGCTTGCGACGCCATTATGAATGCACATTTTGTTTATCAAAGAAAAAATCATGCATTTAAGGGTTAAAACTAGCCCAAGAACTATGGTCAGCCGTCCCCGAGGCCCGCGAATGGAGCACCCTTGGCGCAATGTTCCCGCTCCTGCTCGTCGAAGTGCAGCACCCCTCCGAGCCGGTGCAGCGCGCCGCCGCCGCTGCGCTCGCTCATTTAGTGCATATTACTGCCACAGAGGACTCTACGGACCAAAATGATGATGAGAAAGGTAAAACTAGAACCTTATCAAAGTCACGTTTTCATTTACAGGAGACACGGTTAGGAATAGTTCACACTACCACTACCGACCAGAACTCTTGGCAACTTCTATAACAGTATTGAATCAGAACTGAGATATGAGCAATATTTTAAGAAAGTATTTTTTACTTAGTGAATTTTGCTAAGGATCAGTACAATGGATTTTGAATTTAAATTATGAATGACGGAGCAAAATGATGATGACAAAGGTAATACCGTAGACTGCATCATCACTTACCAGCAAGTAAGACCGTGGTCAAACGTCTGATTCTAAATAAAAAAAATAAAAAAAAAACACCTACAGAAGGCCTACTGCGCTGTAGATTTTGGATTGGGTTCGTTTATTTTCCATAAAACGATTTTTATAACTATTATAACAGTATCAAAGTGCCTATACCTAAGTCGACCAAGAATATTCTCCTTCTGTGTCCTTATTGGACAGTACCAACTAATTTCAATTAATTGTAACGATAATTTCATAAATAAATACACAAATGATGCCCTCACCGGGATTCTCCCTGGACCAACTGGGCTATGGAGGCTGACATTATAATCAATTCACGATATCCTCGTTTTTGTTTCAGGACAACAGACTATGAAGCCGATGACACGAGCGGAGGTGCTACGCGCGCTTCAAGACATATATTCGGACAAATTACCGGTGAGCAATGCATTATTGCAGCAGAAGTGAATTTATTGATAAATTAATAAATACGACCTCTAATTCTGTACCTATTTGTAAATTCACAAGAGATGAAAATGTTTCGCGCAATGAACGTAACAAATAGTCAGTATGAGTCAGATAAATATTAGCTGATCTTTTCTTTTATGTGTCCTGTGAGGAAGATAGTAGTAATTTAATCAGACGGACTAATTCAACATGCCATTAGGGCAAGGTTTTTTCTCAAACATGCAATGATTCTTTACGTTCCTTAAAATAAACAGCAAAGTAACTTTTTTTTTATTTCGACAACATTGTAATTTTTTTTTGTAAAATACAATACAATAGTGCTTTTCTTTGTATGTTTGAGAAAAGCACTATACATGCCTCGGCGTGAAAACGGATTCTCGTTACCTATGTATATACCAACTTGGCCGAAAATCCTCATTTTCCCGGCCTCTGGTGTAATGTACTATTATAAAACGAACAATGTTATCACCACTCTTCAAGTCATCAACTATGAAAGCTTTTCACAAAACCTGTTCCTATTTAATAGTACATTACTATAGAGGACGGGAAACGAAAGGTTACAGGCCAAGTAGATATATCTGGCCGAAGGAACTGAGGCCAGATAGAGATACGCGGCCTGTAACCCTGTTTCTCGCCGAGATTTGTATAGTGCTTTTCTCAAACTTGCAATGAAATAAAATAACGAAAGTGATTTTCAAACTACACAAACAAATAAGTCAAAGAACGAAGCAAATCTACAAAATAATAAAAAAAAAAGGGTTTTTTTAAACCGTTTGAGATAATCTTTTACCCGGTGACATTGACATTAGTTCTTTTTTTTTACGGTGAAATGCCAAGATGTTCTGTCAATTTACAAGTTACTTCCGGTATTTAACTTTTTAAAGCAGGTTCCTTCCGGTGCTTTACAGTCATAAGACTGCAAAGTAGTTATGAAATGCCTTTACATATCAAGTTCAATCATCGAACCAGCGAGATGGTACTTCCGGGTTTAATTTGACATACGTAATGCCAACATTTCATTGCAAGTTTGAGAAAAATAATAAAAAATAATCTCTGACAGATGATCCCAGCCAAACTCGACCAGTTCGGTCACGTGGTAGAAGAGGCGGTAGACGAGTGGGGCGCTCGCCGCGGCATCGGTCTCGCTCTGCTGGCGCTCGCGCCGCACCTGCGCGGCCACGATGTGCCCGACGCCATGCGGTTCTTCGTCGAGCGGGGGTTGGGAGACCGAGCGGAGAAAGTGAGGGCTGAGATGTTGAACGCGGCGATGGCTATTGTCGAGTTACATGGCAAGGTTAGTCCCCTAATAGTTACCTTAAATAATCACACAGATGATCCCAGCCAAACTCGACCAGGATGCTTAGCCAAGTTGCCAATCGCTAGCGCTTAATCGTCAATCGCAGCTAATTGTCTTTGTCGCTCTAATATGAAAGAGTGACAGAGAGGGAAAACTACGATACGCTACTAAGCGCTAACGCTTGGCAAAGTGAAAAAGTGAGGGCTGAGATGTTGAACGCCGCGATGGCTATTGTGGAGTTACATGGCAAGGTTAGTGCCGTAATAGTTACCTTACTAAAATAATCACACAGATGATCCCAGCCAAACTCGACCAGGATGCTTAGCCAAGTTGCTAATCGCTAGCGCTTCATCGTTAATCGCAGCTACAGATGTAGTGAGAAATGACTTGCCTTCGGAAACGTTCGTCAACGTCATGCTGTTTCAGTCTATCTCACTGAGACTGACAGTAATAGCTGTCATGCTACTTCAGTCAGACTCGGTGACACTGCCTGAAACAGCATGTGTTTACGAACGTTTCCGAAGGCAAGTCATTTCTCACTACATCTAGTCATCATCTCAAACTTTTTTTTTACGAAAACCTCATTTTTTAAAGGTTTTATTTCTTACTTTTTGACATCTATTAATGAGGTTAGTGAGACTATTTTCCATAATGGCACCAACGCCGTTAAAAAGACCTTTTGATATCCAGAAAAGTTTATTCGACAGTATAGTTTCTAAATGTGGTCAGGAATACACTGTTTAAATCTTTCGGGTTATAAGAAACCACGGTGTATAAGGCGATAAAAATATTGAAGTTAGTAATCGACGAGATAATAGCCTTAATACCGACAACAATAGCTAATAATGTCAGTATGTTACTAATGAATGGTAATACACTAGTAAAAACGTCAGTAAAAAAGTAAATATCAATACGCGGCGATAGTTATTGTGGAGTTACATGGCAAGGTTAGTGAGAAGTAAGTTGATTTGGTACAGATTTAAGACTGGCGGTAAATAAGTATTGATGTCAATAGAAAAGCATTGACGTCAGTAAACAAGTATTTATGATACTACACAAGTATAGAGGTCAGTATAGTACAGTAGGTATCAAAATTATTTTTAAGTATGTATGTCTACACAAGCTTTATTGTTCATTAGACAAGAAATACAGAAAACACAGACAAAAACTATTTGAGACAACAAAGGCGAACTTATCCCTTTCAGGGATCTCTTTGATTTAACCTATGAGGAATGGAGAAGCAACAGTCAAAACAAATTAAAAAAGTACACGCATGTTACGCATATCATTACGCTTACACTTGAATCATAAGCAGAGATCGGAAAAAAGTGCGTCATTGTTCGCAATAATATAGACATGACTCCAAAATTGATTGAATAATTAATCATTTAATTATTTTCACAAAATTACCCATTCGACACCAATATCTATGAAAACCATATTTTAAAAAGTTACCTTAACACGTTCGCCTCCGGTACTGTTTCACTAAGTGCTTATACTATGCCGATCGAAATTATCTGATAGAAATCCTATGCCAGTGACACGCATGTGTGACCGAAAAGATTGTACTCCTATGCCGGTGACACAGCACTGTGTCAAAAACGTTCGTATCTCGATGCCACTGGCATAGGAGTGAGAACTTGATTAATGCTAGTGGCATAAGAATAAGATTACTTTGATCACGTATGTGTGTCACTGGCATAGGAGTACAGTTTTTTCGGTCACATATATGTGTCACCGGCGTCGAACGTGTTAAAGCTTCAAAATCAAATTACAAGAAATTATTCGTTTAATTATTCATTTAATCAAATTTAGAGTCATGTCCATATTATTGCAAACAATGACGCACATACATTTATCCGATCTCTGATCATGAGTAAAGAAGAAGAAGAAGAAAACACGTTTATTCGAGACACAGTAGAAACTAAACAAAACAGTAAACACGAAATTTTGTCTCGAAATGGCCAAAACTCAGCATTTTGCCAGCAGAGCCGGCGCAAAAACAGATGACGAAATGGTTCATTACAGTTCCATGGATTTACCCTGATGATGCTATCTAATTGAGACCGATCCATAAATTCCGATATTTCCGTTCATTGGTCCAGTCCGCTTTAGATTACATCGCTCGGTTCACGTCTAATGTTTGTACGATATGGCGATCGATACGATCAAAGCCATAAATATGTATACAATTTTTCATCTTATCCCATTGATATAAGGTGAACAAGTGTATACATTTTTATACTGTAGACTATACGGTCAGATGTCCTTACGTTGCACCTAACGTTGGTAACTGTAACAACACTTTGACCATAATATACCTTATGCAGTTGTATTAAGGAACACAAATTAACGAACTTGAAATTGCGCTGATGTTTTAAGTGCACACGTACTTTCTTTATTCGTTTGATCGATAATCTAGTTTGATCTAGTTTGGATACAACAACATAGGAATGGACGGAAAATAATTATCGTTATCTTAATCTGTTACTTGGTACCTATTCACTATTTGAATGTTATTTGTTGAATATCTCCTCAGGTTTATTTCAATATTATTTTTTCTCAAACATGCAATGAAATATGGTTGTTATGTTGCTTATAATAGGCTGCGAAGTATGACGTTTCAGGTGCGACTAGGCCAAGAGGTCGTCAATGGAATTTAATACAAATCTAGAAGGCCTAGGCCGGCATAGTGCTCATTTTTAATTCCATTCCACATATATTTGTGGCACAGGCATCATGACATTCTGCCACTATCCAAATCATAAAAAAATAAAAATTTGATGTTTTTTGTTATTTCATTGCATGTTTGAAAAAAGCACTATACATACCTCGTCAGAGTCAGATTTTCAAAAAACAATTAAGCATGAAATCTTCATGAATTTAAATTTTATTACCGCTTTTTATATTGTTATGTCACCCTTATACTCTGTATAGTGGTAATAAAGTCGAAAAGTAGTAACATGAAATCACTTTAATCGTTAACTATACTCGAAGTAGGTACTTTAATTAAATAATTGGTTGGCAACCGATAATATCTGTGTTGATACGGAATTTTTCCGTGTATTTTGATCATTATTGTACAGTCGACTCTCGTTATTTCAAACCTGCGATAATTCGAACCTCTCTATAATTCGAAGTTATCACGAGTTCCCTAGAAGATCTCTTGCTATTTCGAAAAAAATCTATACATTTTTAAACACTCGGTAATTCAAACAAAAACGTAATAGCTACACAATAAAACCACGCGTTAATTCGAACTCGTGGACGTCAAACATTCGACAATTCAAAGTTATGAAATTAAAGAGGCAAGTATCCTGAATTTAAGAAAAATTGCACGAGCATTTGTTGTTAATTACATATTTGTTTGCCACTCAGTTAAGTTATTTTTCCGTTGGTTATGTGTACAGATTAAAAGTTTACGTTAGTTATGAGTCCTAGAAATTGCGACCATATACATATAACATGGACGTCTAACGCCAGTTCAAAAATGCCCCCAAAAGCGATTGTTCAATTGTGCCAAGATGGGCAGGACATAGCGCTTTCCTTAACACCGCGCATATTTCGGTGCAACAACTTTGACATAATATATGTTTATAGAATATAACTAATCAAAATTTTTTTTAGTACCAATCATAACTATTTTTAAATGGCGGTTTAAGTTTTTGTAGATTAATATTGAAATTCACTACCGTAACGCATTGAAGAAGGGGTGACACTTGTCAACTAAAATTCAGGACCGTTTTTGAAAGCCAATTTAATATTGCGTGCAGTTTCCATGTTTTATTTGTTCGTAGCCTAGAAAGTATAGATGCTTGAAGGTTGCTGAAAAGAAGGACTTAATCGAAAAAGTGGAAGTAGGTGGGAAGAAAAGTGAAAAAAAAATGCATTTAATAAATAACAGTTGATTATTACTTAATACCTCGTACTTAAATTTTTACTCCCGAATATTTCCGACCATTTGATATATCAAACTCTCGATAAATCGTAATTTTTGCATAGGTCCTTCGAGTTTCGAATTAACGAGAGGCGACTGTAATTATAATTTTCCGTGAGACGACTAATAATCTAAATCTAATCAAAATATATTATTTACTGCGTAATATATTATCTTTAAAAGTACACGAATCACATAATTAGCTTGAAAAATGTTGTCCAAAAATGACATATTATTATGTCCGTATGTGTACGTATTTCACTTCTTTTGACATCAAAAATGCATGAGTAAAGTCTGTCGGTACACTCATTACCACCCAGTATATCATTTTGAAACTATTTTGAACTTTTGTCAAGGTGCTAACTAATTTTAAGAGGTGTTCATATGGGCCCTATTGAAGAACTATTACTATGGAGCAAAGAAGAAATTGCGAAGTAAATTTCTGATGATTAGGTAAAGTCGACATAATTTATGATATTATGATTCTCCGAAATGTGTAGGACCGCAGATTTTTTCCCGTAATTCGGCTTCTCAGGCAGTATTAGTTGTTGAGTATCACCCCATATGAACTGAACACCTCTTAAAGTATTACGTATATAGTAAACTATAGCAAACTAGGACACGTGTACTTTATGTGAAACTAAGGGGACAACCTGCAATCACTACAAGCACATGGTTTAGGCCTAAAATAGATATCCTGATTTGACGTCACAGATAACGCACGATCGATCACACTAATCAGTAATTAAGTGCAAAAAATCTTAATTTTATTAAAAACAAAATATCAAAAAGGTTTAAAAGCAAATTATCTATAAATGTTTGAAAATGCCATCGAGATACGTCTTTTTTGCGTGGCACGGCGATTGAGTCTTACATGCTGATAATGGTATTTTCCATATATAATTAATGAGTTTCATTACAAACGCACTTGATTCGTACTCGCGCGCTAGTCATTCAATATGAAAACAATAGATTGAAAGATAATTTATTATCTGAATATGTTTGATACTGTGGTACAAGGTCGTAGGGGTGTTGACACAGCATTATTTGGATGGTTGTAATTGGGAAATTATTTTTAAATATTACAGGGTGAATGACATGAAGTGACACCAATTTCAAAGGGCTGCGATTTTTTAGTTGCAACAATTTATTACTATTAAGTAAGAGAAAACCTTGCCTTTACTATGGTCTTCAAATGGTAAAAAAATATTTGCTCGCAGAACGTTTAAGACCACTGGGTAGTGGTATATGTCAGTGAAACACGATCGCATTCTTCATTGCATTTATACTAGCATGTTTAATTGCTCTTACCTTTCTCTTCAAAATAGACCAGATCAAAAGTCCGAAACCCACTGCACTGTAGAAATGACACGTGAAATTCGGTTTTCAGCCATTTTTGGTTCTTACGAGCTTTATAAGCAGAAGCTCAGACTCGTTCTTATGTTTGCTGTCTACAACCCAAATGCTTGCGTGCCTAAGACTTCAATGCGGTGTCCTAAACTCCGATAATTTCCGATAATAAGCCGCTATTACTTTGACACCAGACTTAATAAATTCTACTTGGTAACACTTCATATCGTTCACCCTGTAGATGTCGTATACCAAAGAAAAAATACCGAAATTTAAGCATAGACCACTCCAGCATCAGCCGCGAAAGCTGGACGTTGGTTCAAATCCCACCCCCACCTCCAGCGTTGGTAAACTTCGGTATTTTTCCGTGGTAGGTATATGAAACCTAATATTTAAATTTATATACACAGTAGTGTTACTACTTAAAAATACAACTCAAATCTATGAACTCAAAGATATGTAATAAAACTATTTGGGTTGTTCCACAAAATATAGAAATTATTTGTAAATGAGTTTCACTTTATTCCGCCCGGCTGTTTTATCACAACATTACTATTTACCACAAGACAACGGACAGATAAAACATGGAAGCTGCATGCATGATTTCCAATCAAAATGTTCCTGAATTTTGTTGACATTTTGTTTATCACCCCCTCTTAGCGTTGAAAATTTTGGTGTTAAATTATGTTTCCTTCCAAACAATTCGTTTTTTCCGGAATTTTTCACTCTAATTTTCAATTAAGTGTGAATTAGGTCTCATTTTCGCTTATACCAGAACGCGATGTCATCGAGGAAAAATCCAATTGAAATGGATAAAAGTAGTGACAGTCGCAATGATTATTTGTGTAAAAACCCGAAAAAAAAAAACATAAAGTTACATACCTTCCCGAAAAAAACATTTGATTTTTTCCGATATTTTCAGAAGAAAAAATCACCCTCTTGAATACCACTCTTATGAATTTCTATACTAACCTATACATAAACTTAACCCATTGCCCACCGCAACACAATTGCATTTTTGAGCTCGCGCTAGATGTCTATGTTTTGCGACAATATTTGTATGCCTAAAACATTCCAAATTTTTATCTTGGTTGCAATGCCACAGTTTCAACCCTTAATTAGCAAACTTCAATCTAGTTTTACATTATCCTCTTTACTCAATCCGGCTTAATTATGATCTATTTTAAATTGATCAGATTTTTACGATTGCGCAATGTGACATTTTTATCGACCTTTATCTGCGGAATGAGGTGCTAATCGATTAGGTCAATCAATATAAAAATCCGCGGGTGTCAATTGCGCGTATTGTGTCAACCGTAACCTTTCGGCAAAGCACGATGGCTCTAGAAGTCGCGGCTGCAGTGACTCTTGGCATTGCCACAATCGTTCTACTCGTCTATCTATATTTGACCAGGAATTATTCGTATTGGAAAAAACGAGGCATTGTCAGCCCTAAACCAGTACCAATTTTCGGCAATTTGAAAGACACTGCACTCAGACGGACTACCTATAATGAACTATATAAGCACTTCTATGATTCGTACCCTGAAAGCAAAGTGGTCGGGATCTACCGCGCCTGGCACCCTAGCATGTTGATTAGAGACTTGGACGTTTTAAAGCACGTGATGATCAGAGAGTTTGACAGCTTCTCCGACCGCGGTATCAGCTTCAGCACCAAAGGTCTCGGCTTCAATCTCTTCTTTGCCGAAAGTGATGATTGGCGGGTGCTCCGCTCTCGGCTGTCCCCTATATTCACGACGGGAAAACTGAAGAACATGCTCTATCTGATCACAGAGCGTGCTGATAAATTTTTGGACTACCTCGGCCCGGCTATCGAAAAATCCCCTGAACAGAACGTTCTTACACTAGTCCAGAGATTCACGATTGGCAGCATCGGCGCTTGCGCCTTCGGCATCGATATAGATACCAACAACGTTAACAGCGTGTTTGACACGCTCGACAGTCTCATATTCTCATCCACATACGCCATCGAACTTGATATACTATATCCCGGTATCTTGAAAAAGTTCGACATGTCTCTCT
Organism: Thaumatotibia leucotreta; assembly: GCA_025490895.1. NCBI lineage: Eukaryota > Metazoa > Arthropoda > Insecta > Lepidoptera > Tortricidae > Thaumatotibia > Thaumatotibia leucotreta. Next base: position 67,031 of record JALPQI010002848.1, on the reverse strand, counting down.
TTCCGAAAGCGATCAACGACTTTTTCTACGGGCTGGTGAACGATATACTGCGGGATCGTAACGGGCAAGCGTCCAATAGGAAAGACTTTATGGATTTGTTGTTGGAAATGAGAAGCGCGGGCGAGATACATGGCTTGAAGCGTCATGAGGACGACAAGGACAGGAAGCTTCAGATCTCTGATGACGTCATGGCTGCTCAGGCATTCGTATTCTACGCGGCTGGATACGAGACGAGTGCGACAACCATGGGTTTCCTTCTGCACGAGCTAGCCCTCCATCCCGACATACAAGATCGAGTCGTCGCCGAAATAAACGAAGTCATCAGAAAGCACGGTGAAAAGTTCACCTACGACTGCCTTAAAGATCTGACCTACTTAGACCAAGTGTTCAGCGAGACGCTACGACTGTATCCTGTGGTAGATCCGATTCCACGCATCGCGCTGAGACGAGTGGAGTTCCCGGACACTGATGTAGTCGTGGAAGAGGGCATGGCCGTCCATGTGTCCGTCATGGGCATCCACTATGACCCGAAGTACTGGGATAACCCTACCGAGTTTAACCCTGATCGTTTTCTGCCGGAAAACTGTAAGGACAGACACCCGTGCGCTTACCTGCCTTTCGGACTCGGACCGAGGAATTGCATAGGTGAGTTTTTATTACAATTAATTTATTTTTTTGTATTGGAAAATTGGATGTCGAGAGACCCTTAAAGTAGGCCTGTACTGATTGATTCGTCCGTGCTTGAGAAAAAAAGAATGTCCCATGTAATATTTCCATTCTCCTATTTTTTATAATGTCATTACGATGCTGAATGAGCCCTTAACCTTAACTACTCATTATTTTTAGTATACCTTGTATGTTTATGAAGCTTACGATAAAATCTTAGACGACGCCCTTTTAACATTTTATCACAATAGCAATTTTTCAAGTACATACGTAAAACGCAACACAAAAAACAATAAGAGGGCGCATAACAATGCAACCGACAATTTTAATCAATCAGAGGTACAAACAGCAACACAGCTAGGTATACACTTCAGAAATTGGAAATATTGCATGAAAGAGAATCACACTTACAGTCACATGTCATTTACATAGGAATGTTGAGCCACTTGGCAAAGGATGCAATTTGGTCGTGTAATATGATGGGTTCGGTATTTTTCGTTAGTAGGCACGATCGCGACATTTCCGATGGTCCCCGATGATATGTCATCGAATCTTTGTTGCGTCAAAATTTCAGTATTTGAAAACTAGTTGACATAATAAAAGTTCCTTCGTCTACGAAAATTAAGAATTAGCTATCGGCCATGATTAGACGCTAGATGTCGTTGTTCCTAGTGGAAACTGTATAACGACAGTTCTTCATAGATTTGTTTAAAGCCGTTTAGTAATTTAATCATGGTTTCTTCAAATCGGATGCCATGATTTATCTGACATTAATAGGCGAGGTATTTTTTCAAGTCAAGATATTTTTACAAATAGCCATGTTATCGGGCAATTTTAATGTATTTTTTTCATTGACAGAGACAAATGCTATTGCTGTCTTTATTATAATTCATCAGATCTCTTAGTTGAATACTTATGTAACCTTTGTGGAAATATGGTAGATAGACGTTTGACAGTCTACCTATAATCCTTTAATCTGTCAGTAGCCATACAAATGTTTAATAGAGACTTGATAGTTTCTGGCTGAAATTCTAACTTTGAAAAAATATCTGACAGTGACAGCCGTTGAAAGGAAAATAAACGAAAATTTCTACATAGCAGCTTAGCAGTCAAATTACCGGCTCTGAAGTTAGATTGACGTCTCTAGGACTAAAGCGGATGTTATATATAACGTAACTATAGTAACGTCAGCTTCCGGAAAAATCGCGATTTTTGTTATTACGTAACCATGGTAATGTCACCTTCTGAAGAAACCGCGAGCGATCATTGGTTAACCGTAGCAATGCCTGCGCCATTGGTCAGCAGAGTTCGGCCGAAGTCGTGATACCAGTCTCATAAGATTTCGGAACCCGATTTGTATTATTCGACCAAGTTGCGAACAGTGCGAACAATCGACATTCGCGTGTATTATTTAATTTGAAGTTGACATAACATAAATATATTTATCTGTTTCATTTTCTCTCTGCTCTGTCTTTAATGGTCCCTTAGGAGTGTTGCTGTTTGTACAATAATAATATAACACGTCGTAGCCCATCTCATTACTAATCCTCCAATTTTTATTCAGGCATGCGTTTCGCGCAAGTGCAGTCCAAGGTGTGCCTAGTGAAACTGCTGCGGAAATATCGCGTGGAGCCTTCTCCCAACACGCGGCCTAAACTCCAGTTCGACCCTCAGCGAATCGTGCTCAGGTCGAAGAATGGACTACCCTTGAGAGTTGTACCACGTATGGGACATCAGGACACACTGTTCCACGGAAATTAAGACATACAAGTTTGTCTTGTTTTAAAAGAGGACTATTATACGTTGTGTGTCAGGAATCGAAAACCTCATGTCAACTGAGCAAATTTTGTTATGAGACTAGCCCCAAACTTTGGTCGTGAGATTTAAAAGTTTTATATGAGAGATTTTTTGTCGATTTCGTTGTTGGTCTCATAATAAAAGTTGGTCAGTATATATTATGGGGTGCCTGAGATTTTCAATGGCTGGTTATAATGGCGAAACACCATGTGATAAGAAGTGGATCTAGTCTTATAGATAGAATGAAATTCCGAGTAAATACTCATGGTCTCATTGTGTTTGAAGGTACCGCCTCAAAATCGCTTAGTTTTAGTTACATATTGCTTTAAGAATTTAGATTAAGATCGAACATGGCACTGTTGTGCTCTAGATAAAAAAAAATAGTAGGGATACCTTTTTTGGTACGGAAACTTAAATAGGTTTGTTTTATTTTATTGGTATTCAGTTTTTAGGCGGTTTATTATTATTTATTTTTGTTAAATCAGCGATAGAAACTAACAAAAGATATGCGCTCTCCTGTAAATAAATGAGACGCGATGAGATTTTACAGTTCATCGCTGGGCGATGTATTAGAATCGTTCGCTCTCTTATTTACCCGGGAGCGACTATCTTTCGTTCGTTTCTATCGCTGATAGCTCATAGCTTACTCGCTCGACTGCTATAGGTTACAGATGTACAGTCGACTACAAAGAGATGTGTTGTATCCACATTTTCACCTTACTATACGGTAATAAATTGGATAAAACTCTTTCTAATCGACTGTATGATGGTCTTGTCTCAGCTTGTTAGAAATAAATATAGACGTTTTTGTCTGAATATGCTGATAAATGATAGGTTGAAGTTTAAAATGTTTTTTTTTTTAATTGTGTGTTGTTGTATTACTGTGACTGTTCGTATTCTTTTTAACGAAGTAAAACTATATTATTTTTTAAATCTGGTTTCATTAGTGTGATATTGTTTTATCTAACCGACCACAGGAAGTAAATCTTCTATAATTTCCTAATCAAAATACGATAAATTAATATCCCTTGAACGGATTATCAGCTTACCACATTTTAATTAATCGCACTAACCATCTAAGTTTAGTTATTTTGATACACTTCTATTTTTGCATTTGACTATAGATGGGTGAATCAACTATTTTCTGTCTGTTATTGCCATGGTTACGGTCGCCCGAATCAAGCTGTAGGCTTAGCACATGATTGGTGCGACAGTATGTCGCCGCGAGATAGATCTCCCGTCCTTTACTACTTATATTAATAAAAGAGGGACGGATAGTCTATCTCGCGGCGAGATACTGTCGCGCCAATCATGTGCTAAGCAGGCTGGTTTTATGCAAAATTATGCTACTTAAACTACGCAAAGATGCATTTTTCTGGTGTTAATAAACCCTTTCCTTGATGGGCCACCTACAAACATGGACTATATTATTTCCACCAAGAAAAGGGTTTATTAACACCAGAAAAATGCATTTTTGCGTAGTTTAAGTATCATAATTATGCATAAAACCAGCGTGACTCAGGCGACCGTAACCATGGTAATAACAGACAGAAAAAAGTTGATTCACCCAGGTACACTCATTAGAAATATAAATTCACACCGAATTTTGGTCACCAATGATATAAGAACCCCCAGTCATATCTAATCATTACGTATTTCCATGACGAGCAAAACTATTCCAAAACATGGAATTAAAATTATCGTAGAGCATCCTTTAATGATTATCCATTTTTATCTTTAAACATTTGTCCATGTCAGTATCGATTTATTTCATCATCATCATCATCATCATCATATCAGCCCAAAGGCTTCCACTACTTATACTATCTTCACCAGGTCATCAGTCCACCTTATGGGGGGCCTACCCACCGCCTTCCGGTACGTGGCCGCTACTCGAGAACCTTTCCGCCCCAACGGCCATCGATCGATTTATTTACTTAAACAAAATTTCGGCTTAATATACCTACAAACAGCGAACTTACCGCCATGTCAATCTCTACCAGTCAGCCTAAAGCAGAAAAAACAATATTTAATACAATTTCTAACGCTTATCGATTACTACTGTTCAGTATTTGCAGTCTTTTAAAATACTGCAACACCACGCATGTTAGTGTCACACAGACGCGTACTTTGGTTCGTATTGTTATATCACTACAGGCTGATTTTGACAATTCGTTATCTATAATGGTTCTATCTGCAATGTGTGTATAGTCAAGGGCAAAACCATGTATACACTTTTTTCCCGTATGCCATTGATATAAGGTGCAAAACTGAAAATACATTTATACACTTGACTGTACACCTCGTGACTCTAAAGCCTCGTAAATCCCACCATACTAATTTCTTTAAATCTTATTTTGTACCTTGCTATGTAAGAAATAGAAGTGAATTTCGTCTGTTTGTAAAATCAACCAAACAAAAGAGATGCGACTTTATTAAGTTTATGAAAGGTTTAAATTTCATTAAAGTGAAGTGTACATTGTAATGTACATTGGGTCTTACGAGGATAGTATGTGGGGTCATGCGGGGCTCCCCTCCAACCCCCAAAAACCTTGGTGTGTTTCGTTAAAATCGCATTGGATAAAATATGCGTATGTATATGTTTTCCCAGTCTTATATTTACTATGTGACCAATATTCTACTTCCTTATGATAAACCTTTTATAAGGTGTTTTCGTACGCGGGTATAAAAACAAATCGTATCACTGCAATAAATTAAATTTCATTGATACGGCATGTTTATCGCCATGTATCTCAAGCAATACGATTAGACTTTCTATAAATAAGAGAGCTATTGTTGTTTAGATGTATTCTTTTCAACAAAGCAGACAACATGGTTTTCGAAATTGTTGCTGCCATCACAATTTCAACTGCCAGTTGTATTCTTCTGGTCTACTTATATCTGATCAGAAACAATAACTACTGGAAAAAGCGAGGCGTCGTCGGCCCAGAACCAGTTCCATTTTTCGGAAATGTGAAAAACACCACACTCAGGCGAACTACGTATTTGGAGCAGTATAAGCACTTCTATGAATCTTACCCTGAAAGCAAAGTGGTCGGGATATATCGCGCATGGAATCCGACTGTCTTAGTTAAAGATTTAGATGTCCTTAAGCACGTGATGATCAGGGAATTTGACAGCTTCTCTGATCGTGGCATGAGCTTCAGCAACAAAGGACTCGGATTTAACCTCTTCAACGCTGAAAGCGATGATTGGCGCGTGCTGCGCTCTCGGCTATCCCCCATATTCTCAACAGGAAAACTCAAGAACATGCTCTACTTGATGACAGGGCGCGCCGATAAACTCCTAGATCATCTCGGCCCTGTAGTTGAGAAATCTGCAGAACAGAACATTCACGCAATCGTCCAGAGGTTCACTATAGGTAACATCGGTTCTTGCGCCTTCGGTATCGACATAGACATGAATGCCATCGACAATGTTTTCGAAACCCTTGACAGTCTCATCTTCTCCTCCACCTACGCAATTGAATTGGAGATGATGTATCCCGGCATTTTAAAGAAGTTCGACATGTCGCTATGGCCAAAAGCAATCAAAGACTTTTTCTACGGGCTGGTGAACGATATAATGCGCGAAAGGAAAGGCGTCCCTTCCAATCGAAAGGACTTCATGGATCTGCTTTTAGAATTAAGGAATGCTGGGGAGATACATGGCGCGAAACGCCACGAGGATGACAAGGACAGAACTCTTCAGATCACGGACGATGTGATGGCCGCTCAAGCGTTTATCTTCTACGCGGCTGGCTACGAAACTAGTGCTACCACCATGGGCTTCCTTTTACACGAACTCGCCATGCACCCTGACATTCAGGAGCGTCTGGTCGATGAAATAAACCAAGTACTGAAAAAGCACAACGGAGAAATGACCTTTGAGTGTATTAAAGACATGACATACTTGGATCATGTGTTTGACGAGACACTGCGGATGTATCCAGTGGTAGACCCGATCCCACGCGTCGCGCTGAGACGAGTTGAACTCCCTGGCACTAACGTGACTGTTGAGAAGGGAATGGGGGTGCTAGTATCCGTCAGCGGAATACATTACGACCCAAAACACTGGGACAACCCTACTGAGTTCAACCCTGATCGCTTCTTGCCTGAAAACTCGAAGGATAGACATCCTTGCGCCTTCTTACCTTTTGGGCTTGGACCTAGGAACTGTATAGGTAAGTTTCCATTTTATTTTTTCATTTACATTTTGAATTCTCGTTAGTTAAGGCTTTTAAAGGACAGTGTTAAATAATTTACACGATAACATCCGGGCACAGAGCACAAGACCTTAATACTAGTATCAGACATGAATAAATAAAAAAACTGTGTTAGTAATTTTCTTCTTAATCCTAAAATACCAGCAGTCTTCGAAATATTTATCATTGTGATAGTTAAAATGTAGTTTCATACAAATATAGGAACCCTGTATTATATTGTTAAGGAACTCTAAAAAGTGGTGCTCCCTAATTAGAAGTAATTAAGATAAGTAGATCATGCGTGAACGGATTTTATCGTGCTAAGTCTCAACACCTGCGCAATTATCTTGCTTAGCTGCTGATATCGGGTCTTGTTGATATTGATCTGTAATTATAAAAGATTTCATCGTAGCAATAATATAGAAAGTCCCTAAAGACAAGGTTAAGGTCAACTAGTCGCGATACCTGTACCGAAGTAGTTCTTTAAAATTTTAACCGCTGTGTTCTAATAATATATGTTAGACTGTCAATATCCAACTCACTTCACCAGAGTCTGATAAATAAGACAAAGTTCTGATTTGGTTTTCCGATGTAAAAAATAGTCCTTCTCAAATGCAAACTCTGATTTGTGTAGCATAATAGGCATGCTCAGTGACAAATTCACGGTGGTTAAAAGCTTAAATATCAACTCAGAAAATGCTAACATTGCACGTAAAGTTCTATTACAGTCAGCAGCAGATATACCTGAGCGGGCAAGGTGTCCAAGAAGTCATGTACACTTAAATCGTCAGAAAAATATGAACATCTAAGTTATCATTTTCACATACGCTTTCAGTTCGTCACATATATCTTAACATTCCAGTTTTTCTTTAACACGTACACGGTTATTTAATCACAATGTCAATAACGGTTACAAAGTCAGTGGTAACTAAGCACTCAAATTTAAGCAGTTGTCATTAATATCTACACGCACTGCCAATCACATACGTCAGCAGCCAAGGTGCCACCCGTTGCTTAGCAGTTGTTTTTTCAATGGTAACTAAGCACCAACATTTTATGTGAATAACTTTCACTACTGTAATTTTTTTTTCATCACACCTGTTCCGTAAGTGCGCCAATACGCTGCGGTGATGCGGGCCGTAGGCGCGTCATTACGTCATAGTATGTCGTTAAGGATTTTCATACAACATTACGTCGCACTAGCGGGGTCCGGCGCACGCCGCAGCCGCGCCGAGATTTCTTTTATGAAAATGATGAAATTAAGTCATCCCTGATTTAGACCATTTTAGAGTAGTTTTGTGAAAATATATTGTTTTATTTACTTTTTTGCATCACAGGTGTGATGAAAAACATTGTGTGTGCCACGGGCGGTACAAGAATTACGAACTCGTGTTAGAATTAAGCCCTCACCTTCGGCTCGGGCTTGAATTCACACTCGTTCGCAATTTCTTGTTTACCGCCCAAAGTACACAATGTACTAATTCTGTAATTAATTAGTTCGTTGAATACAGTTTTTGCAATCCAAATGGCAAACGTATTTTCCTAGCTAGCTTCGGCACCTACCGCTGAACAGCTGCAAAGGAACTTTCTCTGTCACTTCAATTGGGGTATAATAAGAGTGACCATGACAAGTTCTTTCGATTTGATGATTTCGGATTTCGCGGTAGCGGCCCTGAGGGCTTATTGCGAGCTACGCACGAAGTTTTGCCTCTTCGTCACACTTACGTTCGACATTGCAAGTGCGAAAGAGAGAGGCAAAACATCGTTCGTGGTTCACAATAGGCCCTCTGGTTATAACTTATAAAGAATATTTGATTCTTGTGACAAGGATTGCTTTGACGTCTGACTGACTGACAACTCACGAAAGCAGTGCAGACTTGTCACTGCATACATCTATCTCAGGTTATGGCAAACTATTCAAAATGGATACATTTCTTTAGAATATTGAAATATGACTTATATTTGTAATAACATATTGTTAGGTAATAAATGAAGGTTGCAGGAGTGCATTCATTCCGGACCTAATAATTATCAATATGACGTCAGTAGGTAACGTCAATATTTCATTGCAAGTTTGAGAAAAATAAAATGAAACAGATAACAAACATAAAACATTTTATTTTCAAAAATTTAATGTTTCATACAAGTTTTTTTCGCTGGAGGAGCGTTGGTGGCCCACCGGTAAGGCTTTCATTTCGAAGGTCGTGGGCTCAAATCCTGTCGGCTCGTACCAATGAGTTTTCAGAACTTATGTACCGTACCTATGTACGAAATATCATTTGACATTATTTACCAGTTGCTTTTCGGTGAAGGAGAACATCGTGAGGAAACCGGACTAATCCCAATAAGGCTTAGTATACGTACCCTCTGGGTTGGAAGGTCGAATGGCAGTCGCTGTCGTAAAAATCTAGCACCTACGCCAAATCTTGGGACTAGTTGTCAAAGCGGGCCCTAGGCTCTCTGGCCGTGGCAGAAGCCGGGGTAACGAAAAAGCTGGAAGAAGAAGACAAAGTATTGTCGCTGACTGTGCTTTACTTCCCACGACCAACTTACACATATCGAGACGATTCTAAGAAACCCAAACACAATGGGGGTTGGTTGTTTCATCACAAAGTTCCTATGGCTACCTTCCAGTTCCACCATCAGATCAGCTCTTTGTCATAATAATATTGCATTGTCATCAAATTTAAGCAGCTCAATCTAAAATCGGGAAATGGTTCAAATTTAACTTGCAAGATTCGATCATAGACAACGGAACTGAAAACTAAGTTGAAACTAAATTCTAAAAGCTTGTAAAAAGAGAAAAGTAAATAATTTATCCTAAAGTTGACTAAGAAGCACCTGTCAAATGATTGAAGAGAAAAATGTGAGATAGATTATCTGATGACAAGACTGCACTGCTTTCGATGATTGTCAAAACAGTTACTTAAAATAAGTATAGCTATTTTTCAATCAATATTCAACCATATTTGTACCATACAACGTCTATTTTTCCTTCTTGTTCAGATATATTTGCCTTATTGACTGCTTAGGTACCAGTGGTTTTTTAACAGCTGAGGTATCAATGATTTGTTGTATGTTAAGAAATTAATGAAAATCGACTGTTAAGATATTTGTGACTTGTTAAGCGCTCACAAGTAAGTACTATTATGACAGTCAACAACTTTTTGAAAGTTTAAATGTTAACCTCTCTTTGGACACCTCGAGTGTATAGTGACTTCTGATGCTGACTGTACAACGGTAACTAATCTTCCTTCATTTATCCAGGCATGCGTTTCGCGCAAGTCCAGTCGAAGGTGTGCCTGATCAAGCTGCTGCGACGCTACCGCATGGAACCATGTTCGAATACTAGGAGACGATTGGAGTTCGACCCGGACCGACTTGTGTTAAGATCGAAGCATGGACTACCTTTGAGAGTTGTGGCGAGGGGGAAATAAATAGGAAAATAGGTGATAGAAAAATGGCGGGCGACTTGAACGCATTCTACACAGCGTGGTGAGAAAGAGCAAGAGGGTCGGTTGAAGACAAGGGGAATCCTTTGCTAGCAGTCTGAAGCTAAAATAAACTGAAAATTTGCTTCTTAGCATGCTGGTACTTTTCTTGAGTAAAAGGAATATGATTTCGCTTGAGATCCCATGGCGCAAAAAAAGCTATGAAAGTAATAAAACAATTTTACTCCGTCTGGTCATCGTCATCAGCCTCTCTCAGTCCACTGCAAAACGCAGGCCTCTCCTATCTAGGATATAATGGCCCATAATCACTACGTTGGGCAAGCGAGTTGGCGTTTGCATTAGTGTGTCCACTATGGTGATGTTGCCATCATCAAGGAATATTCATTGACACTTCAATTCCTTAGTCGACTCTTACGACACCCACGGGAAGATTTGGGGTGGTGACAATGTATTCTTAATGCCGTCACCACGCGGCGAATATTAAAGTAGGATGATAATGTCAAAGTAATAAAACAATTTAGCCCCCTCTGCTTAAGGGTTTTGTAATGTTGTAAAATATAATGAGTACATTTAATTCAAGAATGTATCCCCCCTGTGATATTGTGATTTGATTTATTTGTATTATTGTGCCTTATTTGTATGTTCTTTAACGTTAAATTAACCTTTGTAAAGTAATGACTTGTGTTGTATACGTTTAGGTATATTTGTATTAATAACCACGAAGTTGTGTGTGTTTTATTCGTTATGTATAATGTTATTTCTAACAATTAAGGAAAATAACATGGCTTTATCTTTTAATATTTGTTCATTTTATTTATTTCTTCCCCAGCTAATGACTTTTTGTAATAAATTTTAATGACGTTTGAATTTTCTTTTGACAAGCAATTCATTTGATTATATTACCTTCACTATATTAAAAGATTATTCCCCTTATTCATAACCGTCTAATTAGCAATCATCTAAGTATTATAAGACCGAAAGGGACAAACAGTACTTAGCGGATTGCTAAGTTTACGAGACGTTTATGAGTAAGGAGGTGATTAATTCGCCACTTAAGGATTCGATGTAGAAACAAGCAACAATTATCTCCCACACATCGGTGAACCTTATTAGAATAGGCATAAGGTCTACAACAACTAACAGTGCAAGCGATAACACTTGTGCTTTTAACTTTAAGAAAAACGCAACGGTCACAACAAAGATACCTTTGCTACTTGGTCAAGATGATGTTTGCGTTCGAGAAGATTCATAGTGCATATTAGTTCAATCTTTTTATAAACATCATCATAAACATGACAAACCTGCTTGATCTTATACCGTAGCCGTCCAAAATTCGGACATGAATGACACATGATCTCGACTACGATACGAAAAGCGCGTAGTAGGGTTAACCCATGATAGGTCATATCTAAAATGGAGCTATATTGATTTAAACTTTCACGATTATCACTCATATTTTAACGACAAACGGGTCTTAATTGCGTAAACTTAGGTTTCATTTTATCCTACCGTTTCGGGCATGACGTTACACCCGTGATCGCAGGCAAACTCAGGATAAAATTATACGTAAGTTTACGCGATTATGACCCGTTTGTAGTTAAAATGAGTAAAATGGAGATATTTGACGTTTATTTAATCGTAATGAGAATATTGTTCTCTATCCCATTTGCTTATACTATCTTCATCAGTAAAAAATATGGTCTCAATCGATCGTAATAAAGCCAAAAAGTGGTATAACATGTTTTAGCGGATACTCCGAGTACTATTGGCTGAGCTTTCAATTGCTGTGTTGATCGATAAACTGGGTAACCACATCAATAGACTTAACATATGATTGGTGTGACAGTATGTCTGCGCGAGAAAAACTATATCCCTCTTTTTTTTATTAGAATAAGCAGTTCATAAAAAGAAACTGCTTCGCCATATTCAATTTGCTTTTCCTCTACAGGAAACACTGAGCAGCCAACTGCCCGTGTTTGAGAACTTCCTCGACAAAGCGCCAAAGTCTGGTGGCTACGACGCCGTGCGGCAAAGTGTGGTGTTGCTCGTTGGGTCTCTGGCACGCCATCTTGAGCCTGATGACGCCCGAATCAAGCCGATTACACTTCGACTCATCGCTGCTTTATCCACGCCAAGTCAGCAGGTGAGATTCCAATACAGAACATTCTAGATAAGGTGACCTTGGTGGCTTCGACGCAGTGCGGCAGTGTGGTGGTGCTCGGGTCTTTGGTGCGGCATCTTGAGCCTGATAATGCCCGAATCAAGCCGATTACACTTCGACTCATCGCTGCTTTATTCACGCCTAGTCACCAGGTGAGATTCCAATACAAAACATTCTAGTTAAGGCGCCTAAAGTCGGTGGCTTCGACGCCTTTTTTTAGGCTGGCAATAGAAAGTCCTTGAACAGAAAACTGCCACTTTGATCCCTCCTAGCAGGGAAGAAAAGACCCGTATTCGAATAGGCGGTGTGAAAAGTATTTTCTTAAAGCAATACCAGACTGTACTCCCTCGAGAAAACCTCGGGTGTTGATTCCACAGCCAGAGAATGCGAAAGAAATTCCGACCAGCACGTGATTCTTTAACTGTTTTCTATTTCATCAGGTACAAGAATCCGTCAGCAACTGCCTGCCGCATCTGGTCTGCTCGCCGGCGCTGGAAGGAGAGATTCCTGCCATCATGAACAAGCTCATGAAGCAGCTGCTTACTGCTGAGAAATATGGAGACAGAAAGGTTTGTTCCACTTTGACTGACAAGCTGACACGACAAATAGACGAATAACTCAATATTCAAAACAAACCGTTATGTATAATGGGATCTTGGAGAAATTGGTGGAAGTCGGTTTTTTTTATTTCTATTATGGTGCCGAACCCTACGCCAGTTCAGATGACTCAACGGAGCCACGCTGTTGCGTCACCTAAATCTAGTTAACTTTTGTTGTTTTATAATGTGCCTGTTTTTTCAAATTGTTTATTTTTAGTTGCATGACGCATTGGTTTTTAACTGTAATTTCGTGTGAACTTATGTTTTAATAAAATAAATAAAAATAAATAAATGGTAATTTAGTGATTATCAATAAATAAAGACTGGTATAAACTTAAAAGTAAAACGTTATCAATCATTATTTTTTACAGGGAGCGGCATATGGTATCGCTGGCATTATCAAGGGTCTCGGTATCCTGTCCTTGAAGCAGCTGGACGTTATGGGGAAACTCACTGAGGCCATACAGGAAAAGAAGAATTACAAGTATAGAGAAGGTAGGAATGAAATGAAACTGTAACGAGATTTTATGACCTATATGGAAAAAAATCGTTTGAATCGCTATGCAGTTAGACAGGACTATCAATGTTTCAAGTATCGTTGCTTACTCGTATTAAATACGTTTTTTTTTTATCGACAAAACTATAAAGAGATATGTCTCTCAGTTCTTAATAGTTTTGATATTTTCATAATGACACCCAAATACATGTAAAAAAAGATTAGTATTTTTGCTAATATAAATGTAGGTACTCATCGTTTATACTTGAATAAGCCTTATTTAGCTGCCCAAAGACCTATTAAAGCGTTCTAGATTAGAATCTTCTAGTTGCTTAGCTCTATTTTTACGCTCTTAACTCTTTTGCAAAATTTAGCTACATCGATCTCCCATAGACTTTACTGTCAATTCTGTCAGGGGTTGTTAGACAGAAGATTAAATTCGAATTCAGTATAATTATTGGTATTGTATTTATTGTAGTAGGTAACGGTTGGAAGACACTTGAGATATCTCTTGCTGCCAGTAGGCTTAGCACGTGATTGTTGCGACAATATGTCGCTGTGAGATATACCGTCCGTCCCTCTTTTATTCATATACTTAGTAAAAGACGGGAAGTCTATCTCGCGGCGACATGACAGACCAATCATGTGCTAAGCCAACAGATACAATCACTTTCCGCACCGACTTATGTCTAAAATATCGATTAGTTTTAACACTTTCTGCAGGCTTAGCACATGATTGGTGTGACAGTATGTCGCCGCGAGATAGATCTCCTGTCCTTCACTAGCTATATCAACAAAAGAGGAACAGATAGACTATCTTGCGGCGAGATACTGTCGCGCCAATCATGTGCTAAGCATAATAAATGAGAATGTTATTCCTTCAAGGTAATTCTGTGTTTGGTATTTAATTCTAACATGTCCTCAGGCGCCCTATTCGGCTTCGAAATGCTCTGCTACAAGCTCGGCCGTCTCTTCGAGCCGTACATAGTCCACGTGCTACCACACCTGCTCCTCTGCTTCGGTGACAGCTCGCAGTACGTCCGCGCGGCCGCTGACGACACCGCCAAGCTGATCATGAGCAAACTCAGCGCCCATGGCGTCAAACTGGTACTGCCGTCCCTGCTGCAAGCGCTCAATGACGACAACTGGAGGACCAAGGCCGGTGAGTACACTGACCGAGCCCATAGTCCTGCCACAAGCTGATCATGAGCAAACTCAGCGCCCATGGCGTCAAACTAGTCCTGCCGTCCCTGCTGCAAGCGCTCAATGACGACAACTGGAGGACCAAGGCCGGTGAGTAACCTAATAAAAAAACTTCACTTGCCAATTGTAACGTTTCATAGACTTATCTTTCGCATATTATCATATTCGATCTAACCTAACCTAACCTACCGGGGTAGGCAAATGAAAGGGTTAATAAAAGTTGGCAAATAATAATTTCTTCCAACATTTACTCATTAGTCACCTGGGAAAACATGGTTGCAAAATGAGATTCAGCTAAAAAGCAGGATCAGGATACCTTTCCTATAGTAAACCAACATTACCAATTTCGTTGTAATTGTCACATGTCAATATGTCCACAATTTATTTTCTTTTATAAATTCTCTGAAATACAGTGTGTACTGGCGACCAGATATTATGGTACTACAGAGTGTTTATTACTAATTTAGAAGACGAAGCAAGGAAGATAATTTTTCGTTAAACTGGGTATTTCCAACTCTTTAATTTTTATTTCTGTATTCTACCCAACATTACCAATTTCAAGAGCTCTAATTCATAAACTATATAATTACAGGTTCTATCGAACTCCTGGGTGCCATGGCATACTGCGCTCCAAAGCAACTATCTTCGTGCCTGCCTTCCATCGTGCCACGTCTGATAGAGGTCCTGTCTGACTCTCACATGAGGGTACAAGGCGCAGGGGCGGAAGCGCTTAAGGTCATTGGATCTGTCATCAGGAACCCTGAGATCCAAGGTAAGGTGCTCATTTACAAGAAGGTTGTATTTTCAGTCACTCCTGCCATGTTTTGAATACCTTACCTATTTTCAAGGCCCTTCGCTGCTCTACGACTGATGCACTAAGATTATATTATTTCACGCAAGTCCAAAAAATGCTGGACATGTTTCGCTCCGTATATTGTGACTCCTGACGGAATAAGCTTTTAGAACATGTTGAGAGTAGTGACTAAAAAATAAAAAAGGTGACATCCTTATCAAGATTTCTTCCGTTAATCAAACATGGCGAGGTGACTACAGAGATATAGAGGTTCTATTGAATAACCATTTCCTCGCGAGCCTTGTTCAATGTTAACCCGGCTTATCATATGGGTCAAAAATTATTTTCGTTGTGCTCTTTCATACAACTCTGTCACGCATTTAGTTGCTGTTTCGACTCAGTATATAAAAAAAAATCGGTGCAGTTGTATTTATTTTTCTCGCTAGAAATGAAAAATAAAAACAAACATTTTATCTCATACAAAAATCACCACTTCGTCACGTTTTTAGGGACACAAAATATGACATCGAAAAGAAATTTGACCCAATACTAAAGCCTATATTTCTCCCACAGCAATCGTGCCGGTCCTCCTCCAAGCGCTGCAAGACCCATCCAACAAGACATCAGCCTGCCTCCAAACATTACTCGACACCAAATTCGTGCATTTCATCGACGCCCCATCACTAGCCTTAATCATGCCAGTTGTACAACGCGCGTTCCTAGACAGAAGCACGGAAACCAGAAAGATGGCGGCTCAGATTATAGGGAATATGTATTCGCTGACTGACCAGAAGGATCTGATGCCGTATCTGCCGAATATTATACCTGGGCTGAAGAGTTCGCTGCTTGATCCTGTGCCGGAGGTTAGTGTGATTAAATCTTTGTTATAGATCTATTACACGCCTTTTTAGGAAAACTTAATACTTATACCTAGATTCGGTGTGAGAGGTAGGTATTTTTAGGGATATCTTAGTAGATTAAAGAAACTGGAGACCATATTTAGTGTCGCTTAAAAGTTCGGTCGCATTAGGCTCCTTGCTTCGAAGGTAGCAGGTAAGAGAGATAGGGAAATTGTTGTGCTTTTGAGGTCTGATCTTACTATGTAAAAATTTAGTTACTAATGTGTTTTTTCCCTTACTAACAAATACCCTCGTCAAAATGACTAGATAGTATACTAAAAGTAGCAGATCATATTTTGATCAGATCAGGTAATTATAGTACAAATATAAATGTAAAATTAATTTGATCGACGCCTCATCTCTGGCCTGAATCATGCCGGTCGTACAACGCGCGTTCTTAGACGGAAGCACGGAGACGAGAAAGATGGCGGCTCAGATTATAGGGAATATGTATTCGCTGACTGACCAGAAGGATCTGATGCCGTATCTGCCGAATATTATACCTGGGCTGAAGAGTTCGCTGCTTGATCCTGTACCGGAGGTTAGTGTGATAAAATCTTACAGGCCTTTTTAGGAAAACTTAATACTTATACCTAGATTCTGTGAGTAGTGATGTGCCGTTACCGTAAATTACGAGAACAAAGAGAACTATCGGGTAACTTTCTCGGTAAAGTTCTCCGGGCGGGTAATTATGGAGAAAGTGTTTTAAGTTATTACTTTTTTCATATTTTTTTTCCAGAATAGTACTTAATTTAGTAATAATAATCTGACCTGAAAATTACATAAACATGTGACTGGTGGAACTAGGTTATTACCAAAATTACGGTAAATTACCGGCGTAAATTACGGAGAACGTTCTCCGCGAATTTTGTCCAGAGAATTTTTACAACGCAAAATGGTATTTTTTTGTCATATAAATTAAACATTTTGATAAAATGGGCAATAATGGTTCATAATAATGCTTGACAAACAGCGTTTTTCGTATGAATAAAATAATTAAATTCCACGAAATCATTAAGAAACAGAACACTTACCGTGAAATTATATCTTGCAAGTTGCTTAAATAATTAGTTACATAAAAAAATAACAAGGACAATAAAAAAACGTTATAATTAAATGGTTTTTATACATTTACTATGGAAAATAAGGGAAACTTTAATTATAATGTCTGTCACGCAATTTTTTCCTCCCATGCTAAATGACAATAAAACTGTATCATCATCATCATCTTGGCCATAAGATGTCCACTGCTGAACATAAGCCTCTGGACCTCCACATGTACCGGTTAGATGCGACCTGCATACGGTAAAGTCGTCTGTCCATCTTGTGGGTGGACGTCCTACGCTGCGTTTGCCTAGCCGTGGTCTCCACTCGAGCACTTTTCGCTCTGCGTGCAATGTGGCTTGCTAATTCGGAGGGCTATGTCAGTCAGTAACTTTAGTTCGCCTACAGATCTCCTCATTTCTGATTCGATCATGCAGAGAAACTCCGAGCATAGCCCTCTCCATAGCGACTTTGAGTTTAGAGATGAGGCCGATGGTGAAGGACCACGTTTCGGCGCCGTAAGTCATAACTGGTAACACACATTGATTGTAGACTTTCGTCTTAAGGCACTGAGGTATGTCGGACGAAAAGACATCGCGTAGTTTCCTGAACGCTGCCCAACCGAGTTGGATTCGGCGGTTGACCTCTTTCTGGAAGTTGGGCCTACCTAATTGGACTACTTGTCCTAGGTAGATGTAAGAGTCAACAACTTCGAATGTGAGTGATGTTTTCGCCGTTCACATTGATGCCAAGTCCTTACCATTCCAGGAGCTTAAAGGCATCTTACATTGCGGCAGTAAACAGTTTCGGAGATATAACGTCGCCCTGCCTTACGCCTCTTTGCAACGGAATTGTCTTCGTAGTCTGCTCCTGTACTCGGACCAACATTGTGGCGTTGCTATTCAAACACTTCAACACTTCGATGTTTATTGTTTATATTTGCATTCATGAACAAAACATAAGTTTAAGTTACATGAAACCTGAAGGGTGTCGCAATTTACATTAATTATTACTATTCTTACTACTATACTTATTCATATTACTAATTTTACATTTTATAATTACATACTGTTACTGGTATGCCTATGACTAGTAACAATAACAACTCGCAGTACCGGTTAATGAGAGCCTTTTTGAAAGAAAAGTTTTATTTTGTGTATTTGAGGGTATTTTGGTAGATAATAATTAGTCTTCAAAAAAATCATTTAGAGAGTAGTATGCTTTATTTATGAGTAGGTGTTTTAGTTTATTTATAAATACTGTATATTTCTCTTCAGATCTGATGGTATTGGGTATACTGTTATAAATTTGGGCGGATCTGTAATAAGGACTTTTTTTAAACATTTCTATTTTAGGTTCTGGGAGGGCTAAATCTTGTTTTCGGCGGGGATTTTTATTGAATTCAAATAGGTGGATATGCTTACGAACAAATTTGGCGGATTCTAATATATAAATTGAAGGAAAAGTTAAGACTTGCAGTGACTTAAAATGAGGTTTGCAGCTAGTTGTTTTTTTTAGATTGGCTATGATGCGGATGCACTTTTTTTGCATTATAAATGCATCATGTGCATCCACGCTATGTCCCCAAAGTAAGACACCATAGGTTAACAAGGGGTGAGCATAACCATAGTACGCTGAGAGTGCGCAGAGTTCGTTGGTATTTATTTTTAGGATTCTTAACGCAAAAACAAGTGATGATAATTTGGTTTTAATTCGTGCTACGTGTCTTTTCCAATCTAGGTGGGTGTCTATTGTAAAGCCTAATAGTTTAAAATCTGATACTTCATCTATATTTAGCTTTTGAGATACATGCCTTATATCTATTGGATGCTTTTGATGCGGTCTGAATTGGATTGCTTTTGTTTTATTATTATTTATTGCTAAGTTGTGATCTTGTAACCAATTTGCTACTTAAGCATATGTCTCAGTTACGTGATTATTGGCATCATTACTAGAAGGGCACTTGAACAATAGGGAAACATCATCGGCGAACATAATGCATGTATGTTTTGTTATTTACTGTACCAATAGTCAATGTGGCATCGCTGAAGAGACTCAAGCACTGCCCATATTTCTACCGAATCGAAAGCTTTCTCATAGTCCACAAACGCTAAGCATAATGGCAAGTTATACTCCTCGGTCTTCTGTATAATTTGCCGCAGCGTATGTATGTGGTCTATGGTACTATAGCCTTTTCGGAATCCAGCTTGTTCGGGAGGCTGGAAGTCATCAAGTCAAAACTGTATGAAAACATTATTAGCAACATGAATAAACAGTAATATCAATCAAAATTAAATTTCACTTTTTTCCCATAGTAAATGTAGGAAAACAGTTTTCTTTAAATTTTTTTTTGCAGTAAGTTGTCTCTTTAAAATTATTGGTACTAGGATAGGATTATTGGATAGGAATAGAAACGATTTTTTTTTATTTTCATAAATTTGTATGGGAATTTTAATTCTTAATTTGCGGCATTTCTTCGGCTTCTGATCCTGAACAGAAACAGGATCATTTTCAGTACTTTGCCTAAAATACTCTAGCACTTTACTCTTGGCCTCATTGTTGAAATATCACTAACAGTTGTGTTGACAGCACGTCGCTTCAATATGAACTGACTGAATTCAGCATTATAATTGAATAAAATTTACACCCTATTCACACATAATTCTTAGAAAAGGGTATCACAGGCTCATAATCACAATTGCCTATTTTAAATCCTAGGTAATTGAATACTCAGCTACCGATAAGAAAACCTTTGGTAAAGCCGCTTACCGCTTACGGGTCAAGTAAGGGGTTTATACGAGTACCTATTTTACCTGCTTGAACGTCAAAATCACCTATAAAACCCTGTCATTAGTAAAATAGCATTATGATACTTAAATGTACCACATAAAGTAATATAAAATACGATGCAGACAAAATATTCATATGCAAATTGCATAGAAAAAAAATATTATGGGAGAAAGTTACCGTAATTCTCGGTAATTTACGGTAAAGTTCTCCAATGACAATTACGGAAAGTGTGAAATTACCCGACGGCACATCACTATCTGTGAGAGAGGTAGGTATTTTTAGGGATATCTTTGTATATTAATGAAACAGGAAACCATGTTTAGTATCGCTTAAAAGTTCGGTCGTATTGGGTTCCTTGCTTCGAAGGTAGCAGGTAAGAGAGTTAGGGAAATTGTTATGCTTTTGAAGTCTGATCTTATTATGTCAAAATTTAGTTACTAATGTGTTTTTTCCCTTACTAACAAATACCCTCGTCAAAATGACAGATAAAGATAGTATACTAAAAGTAGCGGATCATATTTGGATCACATCAGGTAATGATAGTACAAATATAAATGTAAAATTAATTTGATCGATGCCTCATCTCTGGCCTGAATCATGCCGGTCGTACAACGCGCGTTCTTAGACAGAAGCACGGAAACTAGAAAGATGGCGGCTCAGATTATAGGGAATATGTATTCGCTGACTGACCAGAAGGATCTGATGCCGTATCTGCCGAATATTATACCTGGGCTGAAGAGTTCGCTGCTTGATCCTGTGCCGGAGGTTAGTGTGATAAAATCTTTGTTATAGGTCTATTACAGGCCTTTTTAGAAAAACTTAATACTTATACCTAGATCCTGTGCGAGAGGTAGGTATTTTTAGGGATATCTTTGTAGATTAAAGAAACTGGAGACCATGTTTAGTGTCGCTTAAAAGTTCGGTCGCTTGGAGTTCCTTGCTTCGAAGTTAGCAAATAAGAGAGTTAGGGAAATTGTTATGCTTTTGAGGTCTGATCTTATTCTGTCAAAATTTAGTTACTAATGTGTTTTTTCCCTTACTAACAAATTTTGATCAGATCAGGTAATTATAGTACAAATATAGATGTAAAATTAATTTGATCGACGCCTCATCTCTGGCCTGAATCATGCCAGTACAACGCGCGTTCCTAGACAGAAGCACGGAAACCAGAAAGATGGCGGCTCAGATTATAGGGAATATGTATTCGCTGACTGACCAGAAGGATCTGATGCCGTATCTGCCGAATATTATACCTGGGCTGAAGAGTTCGCTGCTTGATCCTGTGCCGGAGGTTAGTGTGATAAAATCTTTGTTATAGATCTATTACAGGCCTTTTTAGGAAAACTTAATGTTTATACCTAGATCCTGTGCGAGAGGTTGGTATTTTTAGGGGTATCTTTGTAGATTAATGAAACAGAAGACAATGTTTAGTGTCGCTTAATATTATCAAACCGGAATCAGAAAGGGATTCGAAAGTACTGTAGACATAACAAATGACAAAATATTTATCAAGAAAAGAGTTGTTTATAGATGTCGCAAGGGATTAATTATTATATTGTCTGTAAGTCTCTGAACTTTAACTACAAATATATTGATTTAACTATGAATATATCCTAGATTGACTTACACACTGTCGTGTCAACAGTACTTTCAAATCCCGTTCTAATTGCGGTTTGATAATAGTTCAGGCGCAGCTAGAAAAGCTTCGAGGATTATGACAGATAAGAGACAGGGAAATTGTCATGCTTTCAGGGTCTTCTATCAATGATTAGTTAAATAATGAGTAAAGCTGGTATTGTTTTCAGAACGTTTTGAGAACGCTGGCGACATAAAAATATACGCTCAATTTATGACAAGATCAGGTCAAAGATCAGCCTTAAAATCGAGACTGCCGCGGACAAAGAAAAACGTAAATGGCTCCAATGGAAGACCAGCGCTGGGCTGTGCTTCAGCCTAGCAATAAGCTGAATTGGAGTCCATTTTGTGGCACTTAGTTATTTTTACTTGCATTTATGTTTATATTTGTTTGTTTTTATGTTGTGTCATAAATAAATGTTTTTTCTTTCTTTCTAAATTTACTATTTTCTAAGTCCGTAGGCCTGCAAAATTTAATTTGATCAGTCACTAATATTCTGTCAATTATCGACAGGTCCGTTCCGTGTCCGCGCGAGCCCTCGGCGCCATGGTGAAGGGCATGGGCGAGAGCAGCTTCGAGGAGCTACTCCCTTGGCTCATGCACACCCTCACGTCGGAGTCCAGCTCCGTGGACCGCAGCGGCGCCGCCCAGGGTCTCAGCGAGGTGGTGGCTGGCTTGGGAGTGCATAAGCTACACAAGATCATGCCAGGTCAGTGAGGAACCCTAGGATCGGTTTGCCAACCGAAGTACCACATTTACCTGGACCGCAGCGGCGCCGCCCAGGGCCTCAGCGAGGTGGTGGCTGGCTTGGGAGTGCATAAGCTACACAAGATCATGCCAGGTCAGTGAGGTACCCTAGGATCTGTAGCCTATTTCACAATAATTACAAGTGTGACAATTGTAAAATATCACTGTTACTGACGTCACAGGCTACGGCTACCGCTTACTATCGGACGGTCCATGTGCTTTTTTGCCACCAACATAAAATTATTACTAATAACGTAAATAAATCGTTAATAAACTGCTTTTTATTTTCCGAAACCCGTGACAATTGTCGCAAGGTTTAGTACAATTCTCATTCAATCTTGACATGAGGTTCGGCATATGTCGGAATTTTGCTACAATTGTCGTGTTTTTTGAGACAATTGTTATTTTGCTTCGCAAAAAAGTAGTTATTTATTGCTGATTAATTAATGTTCCTGCACTAAATTTTATGTTGGTGGCCAACAAACGCACAGCCCTTCCGATGGTAAACGGTAACTGTAGCCTATAGACGCCCCAGATTGGAGAAACAGTAAATTTACAATTGTAGCACTTGTCAATATGGTGAAATTGGGGCCTGTTTGCCAACCGAAGTACCACATTTACCTGGACCGCAGCGGCGCCGCCCAGGGCCTCAGCGAGGTCGTCGCTGGCTTGGGAGTGCATAAGCTACACAAGATCATGCCAGGTCAGTGAGGTACCCTAGGGTCTGTTTGCCAACCGAAGTACCACATATACCTGGACCGCAGCGGCGCCGCGCAGGGCCTCAGCGAGGTGGTGGCTGGCTTAGGAGTGCATAAGCTACACAAGATCATGCCAGGTCAGTGAGGTACCCTAGGATCAGTTTGCCAACCGAAGTACCACATTTACCTGGACCGCAGCGGCGCCGCCCAGGGCCTCAGCGAGGTGGTGGCTGGCTTGGGAGTGCATAAGCTACACAAGATCATGCCAGGTCAGTGAGGAACCGAAGTGCCACATTTGCATCTTTCGCAGCGTCATGTTTTTCCTTCCGACTTTGAAATGGAACAAAATATTTATTGCAACTTTCGCAGTGCTATGGTTTATTTTTTACCGATCCGTTCATTTGCTGATTCCACAATCACACGGTAACAACTTTTAGTTTCTAGCTAATTGTCGAGAGAAAATTAGAGAGATTCATTGCTTTTTAACAAGATGTCTAAGTATTTGATCTCATTTTTAGGGTTCCGTAGCCAAAATGGCAAAACGGAACCCTTATAGATTCGTCATGTCCGTCTGTCCGTCTGTCCGTCTGTCACAGCCGATTTACTCGGAAACTATAAATGCTACAGTAACGAAATTTGGTAAGGACATGTGTTGTATAAACCGCTACAGGATTATGATACTAAATTGTAAAAAAAACCATTGGGGTGGGGGCCCTCCATACATGTAACTGAGGGATACAACATTTTTTTTAGTTGTATATAAGCGTGTGGGGTATTAATAGAAAGGTCTTTGAAAATGATATGAAGGTTTATACATTTTATTTTTATTTAAGCAAACCGTTTTCGAGATATCAGCTCTCAAAGTCTGAAAAATGTGTCCCCCCCCCCTCTATTTTTTAAACTACGCGATATAAAATTCTAAAAAAAATATATGTTATGCACATTAATAAACTCTATCAACGATTTTTGGTTTGATTAAATTATCTCCTATAGTTTTTGAGGTAGGTTGATTTAACTGTATTTTTTAATAATAACTTGATAATGGTACGGAACCCTTCGCGCGCGAGTCCGACTCGCACTTGGCCGGTTTTTTAAATTAAAGCAGAGTTTTCGTTTGTTTCTTTTCGTTCCATTTTGATACAAAACAAACTCTATGCAATAATTTGTAATGCAGTTTATTCAACTTTCGTTACCAATATTTCTTATATCCAAAACCATTTATAATAAACCTTTTCTCAAACTTGCAACTTTAAAAAGTTAAATACCGGAAGTAAATTGTAAAGTAACAGCACATTGGCATTTCACCGTAAAAAAAGAATGTCAATGTCACCGGGGGGCCATTCCATATGAAATCATCAAATGAGGTGCGCTGCATGCTTTCCGATTTATATGGAAAAAATCATGGATGATAATGTAGGTATGCTTTACATAAAACCGTAGTTGTTTAATTTTTAAACAGTCTAACAGCCAGATAACATAGGTCTGAAGTTTAAAAATAAGCGATTTTTGAGGTCGATGAAAATTGCTTTAACTTTTTTTTAATGTCTGAATTTTATTATATGTTAATTTACTAATTAATATGTGTACTTGTACATGTATGTATTGCAGTATGTATATTTTTATTACTTATTGTATGACAAACTTCCAAAACTTCATGTTATTTTGCTAATGTTCAGTGATGTTCAGTAGCTTTTATTGGATTGCTCGCTTGGTCTAGACAGGTATTTTTTTTTTAATTAACAAGCTCAAATAGTCTTTAAATGAAAACTTTAACAATATTTTTGAATTTAGTTCTTCTAACTTAAAAAAACAGTAAATTACAAAACCATTTTTGTAGAATTTTCTTTTTATGACGTTAAAAAAAACCATGTTTGGCAAAGTTTAAAGATCTGAAAAGTACACAGAAGAGAAGAACTTACTTTGCTCTTTGTAAATCATCTTTATTTATATTGTGTTATTGATTTTTGAAAGAGATATGATTTTTTGAAATCTACAAGTTAGCAAGAAGTTTCAAAGTAGTTGTTTAAGTTAATTTTTTTTTTTATCACGGACAACATTTATAAACATAATAAACAACAAAATGATGATTGTTGATTCCCTCGTTTACTATGTACAGTCAACCAAAAAAGTGGTACACCACTTTCTTGATGGTAAACATGAAAATGCTAGTGGCACATCTTATAATACGTCTGAAACAGGGTACTTATAGGTTTTATTACACATGCCTACTGTCTTTAGATAAGAGTAATGATGTTGATTCAATAATGCGATAACAATAAAAAATACCAGGTCGTATCATAATTTTGTGCCAGTTTCAAACGGCACCTTACGAGCCGGAAGATATTCCTACTCCAAAAATGTTAATGTCGTAAAAGTAGTCAGGTAATAATACTTTACATACACACACACGCACATATATACATTACATATTTGTGACAAGCTTTTTTGCTGACTTTTGCATGATATGAACATGAATTCGTAAATCGTGCATTAACACAAGGGTCATACACACTGACATACTTAATTACGTACATCACAGCTTAAATAAAGGTTCTTGTTGTTTTTTTTTTTTTTTAATATATTTATTTTCAAAACTACAATTTATGTACATAGATTAAATCTAACTAATCTACTTAACCTAACCTATATCTAAGATTAGCCCTTGTGGCATTGTACCGAGGATGCTGGCGGCATTTCCTCGCTGTATCGCAATACTGATGCGTTGTGCGAGGAAGTCGCCAGCTCTTCGGTCTTTAGTTACATCTTGTTGTTGTTAATGACTAATAAAATATAGTTATGAATAATTTAATGTGTTTTATTTAAAATAGTGAAGTCATAGAGCGCCGGAAAATAGTCATAAAAAGTTCCGAAAAATGGACATTAAAAAAAATCATAATTCTCACAGAAATCGAAAACACAAACTAAATGAAACGGATTCCTATAGAATAGAGTTGGTACTATCTTTTGTATAACTTTTTGGATTTTTTTATATTGCCAAACATGATGAAATTTGAAGTCAAAGTTGAGCAATTTCGTAAAATGGCCAACTTTACCATCCTTTTTTTCAGCTAAATGAAAAGTTTGTGATCAAACTCTCAGTTATTTTATGAGAGCAATACTTGTACTATACAGTAAAAAAATATTAATTCCCTAAGCCTAGTAGAGATGCTGCAAAATCCAATAGAAAATGGGCGGAATTTGAAAATATTCACAAAACTTTCAACATTTATGATGGAATAAGTAAAATAGCTTGATGCATATTGATAATAACATTTTAAAGTACGTTTACTAGAGAATCAGAAAAAATATATAAAAAATGTATATTAGTTACCGAAACAAATTAACATCGCTTCTCGTGGAACCTCAAAAACAGGTAAATTGAAACTTAAAGCGGGCCCCATCTGGATGAGCAGCAAGTAAAAAAAAAAGTATTGACGGTTTACGTACCACCTACTTAAGACTATCATCCTTGATTTTTTTCAAACTGTTTAAAAATCAGTCAGCGCGGAATTAAATCAGAATCTGATGATTTCATATGGAATGGCCCCGGGTAAAAGATTATATCAATATTTAAAAAAAAAATTGATGTACAACTTCCCTCCTTCCTTCCTTTTTTATTATTTTGTAGATTCGTTTCGTTCGACTTATTTGTTTGTGTACTGTGAAAATCACTTTCGATTTTTATTTCATTGCAAGTTTGAGAAAAGCGCTATACAAATCTCGTCGAGAAACTAGGTTACAGGCCGCGTATCTCTCCCAAGGAACTGAGCATAGCTACGTGGCCTGTAACCTTTCGTTTCTCGTCCTCTATAGTAATGTACTATTTAAGGACCATAATTAACTCCCAATTTCCCCAACAGACATAATCGCAACAGCGGAACGCACCGACATCGCCCCCCACGTCAAAGATGGCTACATCATGATGTTCATATACATGCCCGGAGCATTCACCGACGAATTCACCCCATACATCGGACAAATTATCAACCCCATCCTCAAAGCGTTAGCCGACGAAAACGAATATGTCCGCGAAACAGCCCTAAAAGCAGGCCAAAGAATAGTAAACTTATACGCCGAATCCGCTATAACTCTACTCTTACCTGAATTAGAGAAAGGCCTTTTCGATGACAATTGGCGTATCAGATACAGCTCAGTGCAATTACTAGGCGACTTGTTGTATCGTATATCAGGGGTGAGCGGAAAGATGAGTACGGAAACAGCGTCCGAGGATGATAATTTCGGTACGGAACAGTCGCATAAGGCGATTATGTCGGCGCTTGGGAATGAGAGACGGAACAGAGTGCTGGCTGGGCTTTATATGGGCAGGAGCGATGTGGCGTTGATGGTGAGACAGGCTGCGTTGCATGTGTGGAAGGTTAGTAACTTTATCTTAAATTGATCGTAGAAATATTTGCCAGATAATAGTACATTACACAAGTGCGAAAAACATGAAATTCGAAACGAGTGGCGATGTTTTAAAACAAGACCGATAGGGAGTGTTTTACATCGACACGAGTTACGAATTTCGTTTTTGCACGTGTCTCGTACGACGATTTTTAGTACAGATGGGCCTCCGAAGTTTTGGACCTGACGTAAAATGAGCCACTTCTCGCACTAGCGCGTAAAAAAGGCACCATCTGTACTAAAAAAAATGTTTCACGAAGACGCTTGCAAAAAAGAACCATATCGGAAGCTCCTTTATTTTATATAGTTTTTTTTTATGTAGCTATTTGCCATATATAAAATTGTTTCACGACGAAACTTGCTTCGATTCGAAATAACTATATCGGAGATTCGATTTCAGCCTATAACTTTTGAAATTGACGTCATTATTCTTAAGTACATTTTTCGATCGCAATCTTTAGAATTTCTTGAGTGAATAAAATATTATGTGTTTATAATTTGATCATTCTGTGCTGTGTCTATGTGATTTTCTCTTCTTACACAGTATAAAACGTTTGAATGAATTTAGCTGCAATAGCATACTCGATTACTCGTACATCGCTCCTTGAAAATTATAGTGACGTTATACAAAATTAATTGTACCCTGAAATTCAATCATTAAAAAATTTAACAATGTCACCATTTGAATTGCTCTGAGTTCTTTAAGCACTGGCCATGTTTTTTCCGTTGACCCTTCATTTTTCTTTTTATCAATTCAAGTAATGCATACATAAAGTTTTTCAATTTATATATTTTATTATAAAATATTTTGATTTTGTTGGTGATCTTGGTCTATTTTTCTTTGGTATCATCCAATATCCATTCTCCAATGTTTCCCGGCAGGTGGTGGTGACGAATACTCCAAAAACTCTCCGCGAGATCCTCCCAACACTGTTCGGTCTGCTGCTCGGTTGCCTCGCTTCTACCAGCTACGACAAGCGACAAGTGGCAGCCAGGACCCTTGGAGATCTCGTCCGCAAGGTGAGTCTTGAGGGCTTCCAGATCCTGAACGAATTGTCTTATGGTGCGGTTAAACTAAAAGAGCATTCGCTGTTCTAACCTCCCACTCTACGAAATTCGATCCGTACACAAAACGTGATTGGTTGATTTCGTAGAACGGGCGCTAGAACAGCGAATGCTCTTTTGGTTTAAACGCACCTTGATTTAACACTTCGTGTTCGTAAGCTTCGTCCTATGAGGGTTTTCAATATTTTCTGCCAGTATGCTTAGCACATGATTGGTATGTCAGTATGTCGCCGCGAGATAGATTTTCCATCTTTTCCTAACTATATGAATAAAAGAGGGATGAATAGTCCATCTCGCGGCGACATATTGTCGCACTAATCCTGTGCTAAGCCTACAGTCGGCGTTACGTAGGCGTGAAGGCCAAACAGATGTCGGATTTATAGGTACTGAACATAAAATTCCGAAATTCTAGTGTATTTGGAAGTTTATTTATTTCTTAATAGATCACGACTACAAAACGGTCGCCGAACTGAAAATGAACTCTAAAACAGGGGCCCAAAGTCACTGGTAAAGAAAATTAAGAAGTTTGTTATTTTCATGGAAATTGACTTGGAACGGATATATTTATTTATTTTTGAAAACATTATACGTATAGTAATTGATTTAAGAATAAAAAAAATATATAAACGTATATAGGATATTAAATTCGTTTATTTATTTTAACATTTCGCTGGACCTTACGCCACAGTGCTGCCTACCCGCCTCAAAAAAAAGTATCAAAAACTCATTACGGAACTAAAGTAAATAAGAAAAGATTGCCTAGTGTTATTATTATTCCGATTTTATTTAAAAGTACTGCTTATACAGCCACAAATCCAAGAAAACCTTCACACAATAGGGATGATGACTGTAGTTAAAATAAATTATTTAACATTATGCACGACATAATACACGAAGAAATTATTACTAAGATGTAGATTGCAATCATTTTTGTACAGAACTTATATTTAATAAATTGAAAAGAACTTAATAGAGTAGGTCATTTGGCAGTACTCAAACGTGACGTCACTTTTGAGTATTTCATATAAAATAGGCATGATGACTGGCAAGTCAAATCAGCATCTTTTTTCGAACTGTCAAAACTATCACCACTATGGAATTTTATATGAAATACTCAAAAGTGACGTCACGTTTGAGCACTGTCAAATGACACTTAAGTTCTTTTCAATTTATTAAATAGAAGTTCTTTTCAAAAATTACTGCAATCTACACCTTAGTAATAATTTCTTCGTGTATTACGTCGTGCATAATGTTAAATAATTTATTTTAACTAGAGTCATCATCCCTATTCTATAGTGGTGATCGTTTTGAAAAAAGATGCTGATTTGA
This sequence comes from Thaumatotibia leucotreta, assembly GCA_025490895.1. NCBI lineage: Eukaryota > Metazoa > Arthropoda > Insecta > Lepidoptera > Tortricidae > Thaumatotibia > Thaumatotibia leucotreta. Next base: position 37,048 of record JALPQI010002848.1, on the reverse strand, counting down.
CTTGCCAGTCATCATGCCAATTTTTTTAAATAGATAGATAATTTTTTATTTTAATTTCACATAATATTACTAAATTACACATGCCAATCACTTGTTCCAGTTGGGTGAACGTGTCTTACCGGAAATCGTGCCAATCCTCGAGCGCGGCCTCCGCTCCGAGCGCGCCGACCAGCGCCAAGGCGTCTGCATCGGCTTAGGAGAAATCCTCGCTTCTACTTCACGTGACGCTGTGTTATCGTTCGCTGATGGTTTAGTGCCTACTGTGAGGACTGCGCTGAGAGATCCGCTGCCTGAAGTGCGATTAGCTGCTGCCAGGACATTCGATAGGTGAGTTAAAAAAAAAACCGACTGCTTTGAACATCGGTCTGAGAGAGTGGGTGGATTTCATGTGAAGCTGTATTGTCATTCGCTGATGGTCTAGTACTTCGTGAGGAGTGCACTTATAGATCCACTGCTGGAAGTGAGATTGGCTGCAGCCAGGACATTAAATTTGATAGGTGAGATTGAAAAATAAATTGGCCTTCCTGTTTGGCACGTAGACTTAAGAGAAATCCTCGCTTCTACTTCACGTGACGCTGTCTTGTCGTTCGCTGATGGTTTGGTACCTACCGTGAGGACTGCACTTAGAGATCCTCTGCCTGAAATGCGATTGGCTACTGCTAGGACATTTGACAGGTGAGTTTAAAAAAAAACCGACTGCTTTGAACATCGGTCTGAGAGAGTGGGTGGATTTCATGTGAAGCTGTATTGTCATTCGCTGATGGTCTAGTACTTACCGTGAGGAGTGCACTTAGAGATCCACTGCTTGAAATGAGATTGGCTGCAGCCAGGACATTAAATTTGATAGGTGAGATTGAAAAATAATTTGGCCATCCTGGTTGGCACGTAGATAGGAGAAATTCTTGCGTCTACTTCACGTGACGCTGTGTTGTCGTTCGCTGATGGTTTAGTGCCTACCGTGAGGACTGCGCTGAGAGATCCGCTGCCTGAAGTGCGATTGGCTGCTGCCAGGACATTTGACAGGTGAGTTTAAAAAAAATATTCCGACTCGACCATCCTGCTTGTTAAGTCCACGTGTGTTTTCCGAAAGTTAAGTAAAACATGCAGTTACAGTTGAAAAATCTTAGCAAGTTATGTAAGGGCGAAATTATATAGGTTCAACGAAGAACAATTTTATTTTATCTACATCCATATCATAAGTTGTCTACAATATGTTTAGCGGCGGTAAGCAAATAGCCTACTTTAAGAAATCTGTATCTGTGGGTGTATCATAATTTTTACTTTACGATATCGGCAACCGATATCTTAATCACAATTAAATTTCGAACATTCTGTTAAAAAGAAAAAACACACTTTAACTTCGATTATCGAATTAATCGATTTGTAATTTCATTCACATTAAAATTCATATTCCATACATTCTTCTAAATCTCGAATACTGAGAATCGATTTGAGAATCGATATCGACTCAAGACCTTACCTGGTTTATGAATAAAAAAAAACTAATGTCAGTTCAGTCATTTGTTTTGTTTGAATTGTTTCAAACAAGGAGGTTGGAACTCTTAGGGCGCCTATAGGTTACACACTAAAGAGGTCCGTGCTCTGTGGTTTCAAACATCCAACTTTTTCGGACTGTTGACTTGAAAGTTAAATATTATCGAGTTCGTTGTGAAATATTTACACTGAAAAATTATTTATGACGACGAAGACAGTGATGTTGAAATGTATGAAACACCACCAGAAATCCGGGACGCCGCTACAACCGTGACCAATAATTTGCTGCCACAAAAATAAACATATTGTAGAAAACTTATTATATGCATGTAGATAAAGTTATGTATGCAACTGTTCATAATTAGGCATTATGAACCAGTCACATAAAATACTAATAAAAATACCTATAAAGTTAAGTTATGTCCTAGACTCAATGTCATAGCGCAATCTGCTGGTCATCATGCTATAAACAGGTTGCCAACTGAATTGAAAATCATTGTGGATAACTTGTTGTTTCATAAACAACCGAAGAAATTTTTATTGAGAAGTTGTTTTTAAATACACCGTGGATGAGATTTTTGAATATGCATATCTTCATATTCAAAAATCTCATCCACGTGTTTTTTATATATTGCTCCTAAATGTCTTTTTAATGTTAAGTCTTATTTTTATATTTGAATGTGTTAATTAGTTTTAACATTGTATTTAAAACACAATACTTGTATTGTTTCTGAATAAAAACTATGACTACGAAAAAAGAGAATAGTTTTGCTTTTCGCAAGACACCTTTCAACGTTTTGTCTTTTTTTCAGTCTTCACGCGACGATAGGCAACAAGGCATTAGATGACATCCTGCCTCAAATGTTGGAAGGACTTAACGACCCCGACCCGGCAGTCGCCGAGGCCACATTAGATGGCTTGAAGCAGGTACTTGTAACGATTATTTTGTGTAAATTGTGTGTTTATTTATAGTATAGACTATTAGGCATTTCAATTAATACATATAAATAAATGTTTTGGATGTTTTCGGGTAGTTATACGTAACAGGGATTGGTTAACCAAAACAAAACCATCTCGATCTGTCACTAAATTACTATTTAACTTAAATCTACTTTATTCCATCGCATCAGGAGTTAGTTTAGGGTGGTTTACTGGTTTTAGTTAACATTTATTTTAATATTTAAACTACAGACTCCCCTGTGTTCTTTTGCCAGAGTCTGCTTTCCTACTACCTTTCCTTCACTTTGTAAGATCTTAGGCATCGTGTTAAGAATATCATCTAACCGTCGCTTCTCTAGTCTGCCGCGCGGTCGAGGGCAGTCAAACTACAGACTGTATATTTAAATACGGTCCCATCCTCGTCGCCAATGTTATAGCGAGGGTTTTGGAAAGCCAAAGGAATAGCCCGTCAGATTTATTCCGACTGATCGCCTGAGAAATGCGACTACATACTCGTATTACACTGCGTTTGAATTTAGAATAATACCCTTCGGTTTCGAGAAAGGGATGTCGGACTTACAAGCACTGGTACACAAGATAAAGCAAGACAGCAGTATTACCTTCGCGTGTTCTGAAGGCTTTTCTAAGATCAAACGCGTAACATGCATAACATTTCGTCGGTTGACAAGCAAAACTCACTAAGTAACAAATACCTACTTGAAATAGAGATCGTATCTCAGTGCTGATTCAATACTGATATAAGATGTTGCTAAGAGTAGTGACAGTTTTTATAATGAGTTTGCTTGTCAGCCGACGATTTATTAATTAATGTTATATTTTACGCAGGTGATGGCGATAAAATCACGCGCCGTCCTTCCCTACCTAGTCCCAGTCCTAACATCAGGCACCGCCGACACCCGCGCGCTGTCAGCCCTAGCGGCGGCCGCCGGCGGAGCCCTGGCCAGGCACCTGCCGCGGGTGCTGCCGGCCTTGTTGGCAGCCCTGGCCGCGGCGAGGGCTACGTCGGAGGAAGCGAGAGAGTTGGATCACTGTAGGAACGCGCTTTTGCCTGTCACTGAGCCGCAAGGTGTGCGCTGGTGAGTACAGTGTGACATTACAATAAATACCCTGTTGTTTCCACCATAGACACTACGAACCCGACATGACAAACTATCATTACTAGACCCCGGTTTGTTGTGGCAGTGACGTCACAATAGGGTGATTTAGTGAGTAAATGGAACGGTAGAATAAAATGACACATAAATTATAAGATAAGATAATATAAGAAATTACATGTTATGTAAATTAATGTGACGTGCAGTTGAAAATAAAGCCAACAGTTTATATCTAAGGTCAAACTTTATATAGGTCTGTATACTCTATGCATACATTGATTCAGCATAAAAAGTTAATTCTAATATTTATGTTCCATTTTCTGAATGGAAAATTGGAATGAAATGATTATTCGACCGGTCAGTTTTTTGTCGAGAACTAGTAAAACTAATATAAAAAAATATTGATCAATTTACTGGGAATTTTTTATTGTGTTTTTATTCCAATTTGGTCGATTACGTAGGTTTAATAAATGAAATTATGTTTTCTCTGAAGAAATAATAGACTTACATTTTTTTCTTATCTTATAATTTACGTATAATTTTGTTCTACCATTCCATTTACTCCCCAAATCACCCTATTGTGACGTCACTGCCACAACAATCCGGGGTCTAATCATTACCTCCCATCAAAATTTTCACGTAAATAAAAAAGACCTATGGGCTCTTCAAGCCCTAAGCAGCCAACTCTCCTGGGTGCCCTGAAGGGGTGACCCAGGCGAGTCCTAACATCAGGCACCGCCGACACCCGCGCGCTGTCAGCCCTAGCGGCGGCCGCCGGCGGAGCCCTGGCCAGGCACCTGCCGCGGGTGCTGCCGGCCTTGTTGGCAGCCCTGGCCGCGGCGAGGGCTACGTCGGAGGAAGCGAGAGAGTTGGATCACTGTAGGAACGCGCTTTTGCCTGTCACTGAGCCGCAAGGTGTGCGCTGGTGAGTACAGTGTGACATTACAATAAATACCCTGTTGTTTCCACCATAGACACTACGAACCCGACATGACAAACTATCATTACTAGACCCCGGTTTGTTGTGGCAGTGACGTCACAATAGGGTGATTTAGTGAGTAAATGGAACGGTAGAATAAAATGACACATAAATTATAAGATAAGATAATATAAGAAATTACATGTTATGTAAATTAATGTGACGTGCAGTTGAAAATAAAGCCAACAGTTTATATCTAAGGTCAAACTTTATATAGGTCTGTATACTCTATGCATACATTGATTCAGCATAAAAAGTTAATTCTAATATTTATGTTCCATTTTCTGAATGGAAAATTGGAATGAAATGATTATTCGACCGGTCAGTTTTTTGTCGAGAACTAGTAAAACTAATATAAAAAAATATTGATCAATTTACTGGGAATTTTTTATTGTGTTTTTATTCCAATTTGGTCGATTACGTAGGTTTAATAAATGAAATTATGTTTTCTCTGAAGAAATAATAGACTTACATTTTTTTCTTATCTTATAATTTACGTATAATTTTGTTCTACCATTCCATTTACTCCCCAAATCACCCTATTGTGACGTCACTGCCACAACAATCCGGGGTCTAATCATTACCTCCCATCAAAATTTTCACGTAAATAAAAAAGACCTATGGGCTCTTCAAGCCCTAAGCAGCCAACTCTCCTGGGTGCCCTGAAGGGGTGACCCAGGCGAGTCCTAACATCAGGCACCGCCGACACCCGCGCGCTGTCAGCCCTAGCGGCGGCCGCCGGCGGAGCCCTGGCCAGGCACCTGCCGCGGGTGCTGCCGGCCTTGTTGGCAGCCCTGGCCGCGGCGAGGGCTACGTCGGAGGAAGCGAGAGAGTTGGATCACTGTAGGAACGCGCTTTTACCCGTCACTGAGCCGCAGGGCGTGCGCTGGTGAGTACAGTGTGACATCACAATAAATACCCTGTTGTTTCCATCATAGACACTACGAACCGACGACATAACCAACTATCATTAGCTCCCATCAACATTTAATAGTTATTTATGTGGCTGGCGCATAATAAGATCGTGTGATCTTATTATGAAACTCGCCTACGGCTCGTTTCATAATACCACACTCGTGTTTAATGCCTAATTATGTACAGTCACATACATAACTTTATCTACATCCATATCATAAGTTTAGAATGACAATTTACCTTTATTTTCATTGATATCCACTAAGTAATTACCTCTAAATATAAAAATTCAAATCAGTTGAAATCACTCAATTTGAGTAAGGATATCCTACAATAAATATTTATTGAAAAAAAAACAACAAAAAGAAGTTGACTTCATAATGTTAAAATTAATATCATGACGACGATACTTTAATGTAAAATAAAAAAGACCTATGGGCTCTTCAAGCCCTAAGCAGCCAACTCTCCTGGGTGCCCTGAAGGGGTGACCCAGGCGAGTCCTAACATCAGGCACCGCCGACACCCGCGCGCTGTCAGCCCTAGCGGCGGCCGCCGGCGGAGCCCTGGCCAGGCACCTGCCGCGGGTGATGCCGGCCTTGTTGGCAGCCCTGGCCGCGGCGAGGGCTACGTCGGAGGAAGCGAGAGAGTTGGATCACTGTAGGAACGCGCTTTTACCCGTCACTGAGCCGCAGGGCGTGCGCTGGTGAGTACAGTGTGACATCACAATAAATACCCTGTTGTTTCCATCATAGACACTACGAACCGACGACATAACCAACTATCATTAGCTCCCATCAACATTTAATAGTTATTTATGTGGCTGGCGCATAATAAGATCGTGTGATCTTATTATGAAACTCGCCTACGGCTCGTTTCATAATACCACACTCGTGTTTAATGCCTAATTATGTACAGTCACATACATAACTTTATCTACATCCATATCATAAGTTTAGAATGACAATTTACCTTTATTTTCATTGATATCCACTAAGTAATTACCTCTAAATATAAAAATTCAAATCAGTTGAAATCACTCAATTTGAGTAAGGATATCCTACAATAAATATTTATTGAAAAAAAAAACACCAAAAAGAAGTTGACTTCATAATGTTAAAATTAATATCATGACGACGATACTTTAATGTAAAATAAAAAAGACCTATGGGCTCTTCAAGCCCTAAGCAGCCAACTCTCCTGGGTGCCCTGAAGGGGTGACCCAGGCGAGTCCTAACATCAGGCACCGCCGACACCCGCGCGCTGTCAGCCCTAGCGGCGGCCGCCGGCGGAGCCCTGGCCAGGCACCTGCCGCGGGTGCTGCCGGCCTTGTTGGCAGCCCTGGCCGCGGCGAGGGCTACGTCGGAGGAAGCTAGAGAGTTGGATCACTGTAGGAACGCGCTGTTGCCTGTCACTGAGCCGCAGGGTGTGCGCTGGTGAGTACAGTGTGATATTACAATATACCCTGTTGTTTCCATCATAGACACTACAAACCGACGACATAGGAGCATTCCATGAAAACATCTACTTTTTGTCGCTTACGACTCACTATGGTAGCTACCCTAATAAAATATGCCAGCTGCTAGGAAATAATGCTCAAACTCAAACTCAAACTGTTTTATTTGCAAATATAGGTAGTACATAAGAGTGTGATGGTAATACATTTATTTGTGTCACTATATTTAACCATTAGGCATGCAAAAACAAATTATTTAAATTAATTAAATAAGGAAATTATACAATTGATCAATTAATATCTATTACAAAAAAATAAAATAAAATGCATAGTAAAATTTAAAAATGTCCAAAAAATAAAAATGCCAAAATGCCAATGTAAAAGCCTAGATATGTTATTATTATACCGTAACTCAGCTTACTAATTACATTTTTAAAAAGTATTGAAAAGACAGTGTCGCTTACGACAGTTTTCATGGAATGCTCCATAACAAACTATTATTACCTCCCATCAACATTTTCACATAAATAAAAAAGACCTATGGGCTCTTCAAGCCCTAAGCAGCCAACTCTCCTGGGTGCCCTGAAGGGGTGACCCAGGCGAGTCCTAACATCAGGCACCGCCGACACCCGCGCGCTGTCAGCCCTAGCGGCGGCCGCCGGCGGAGCCCTGGCCAGGCACCTGCCGCGGGTGCTGCCGGCCTTGTTGGCAGCCCTGGCCGCGGCGAGGGCTACGTCGGAGGAAGCGAGAGAGTTGGATCACTGTAGGAACGCGCTTTTACCTGTCACTGAGCCGCAAGGCGTGCGCTGGTGAGTACAGTGTGATATTACAATAAATACCCTGTTGTTTCCATCATAGACACTACGAACCGGCGACATAACAAACTATCATTACCTCCCATCAACATTTAATAGTTATTTATGTGGCTGGCGCATAATAAGATCACACGAGTGTTTAATGCCTAATTATGTACAGTCACATACATAACTTTATCTACATCCATATCATAAGTTTAGAATGACAATTTACCTTTATTTTCATTGATATCCACTAAGTAATTACCTCTAAATATAAAAATTCAAATCAGTTGAAATCACTCAATTTGAGTAAGGATATCCTACAATAAATATTTATTGAAAAAAAAACAACAAAAAGAAGTTGACTTCATAATGTTAAAATTAATATCATGACGACGATACATTAATGTCAACATTATGATGCACTGTACTCTGTCTGTACTTTAATGTTAACATTATGATACAGCCACAGACACCGGTCTCTTAATATAGGTCATTACATTACCGCTTCTGAATACATAACAGGGAAATTATGATATGCCTGTAGATAAACGTTAATAAAAAAGACCTATGGGCTCTTCAAGCCCTAAGCAGCCAACTCTCCTGGGTGCCCTGAAGGGGTGACCCAGGCGAGTCCTAACATCAGGCACCGCCGACACCCGCGCGCTGTCAGCCCTAGCGGCGGCCGCCGGCGGAGCCCTGGCCAGGCACCTGCCGCGGGTGCTGCCGGCCTTGTTGGCAGCCCTGGCCGCGGCGAGGGCTACGTCGGAGGAAGCGAGAGAGTTGGATCACTGTAGGAACGCGCTTTTACCCGTCACTGAGCCGCAAGGCGTGCGCTGGTGAGTACAGTGTGATATTACCATAAATACCCTGTTGTTTCCATCATAGACACTACGAACCGGCGACATAACAAACTGTCATTACCTCCCATCAACATTTAATAGTTATTTATGTGGCTGGCGCATAATAAAATCACACGAGTGTTTAATGCCTAATTATGTACAGTCACATACATAACTTTATCTACATCCATATCATAAGTTTAGAATGACAATTTACCTTTATTTTCATTGATATCCATTAAGTAATTACCTCTAAATATAAAAATTCAAATCAGTTGAAATCACTCAATTTGAGTAAGGATATCCTACAATAAATATTTATTTAAAAAAAAACAACAAAAAGAAGTTGACTTCATAATGTTAAAATTAATATCATGACGACGATACTTTAATGTCAACATTATGATGCACTGTACTCTGTCTGTACTTTAATGTTAACATTATGATACAGCCACAGACACCGGTCTCTTAATATAGGTCATTACATTACCGCTTCTGAATACATAACAGGGAAATTATGATATGCCTGTAGATAAACGTAAATAAAAAAGACCTATGGGCTCTTCAAGCCCTAGCAGCCAACTCTCCTGGGTGCCCTGAAGGGGTGACCCAGGCGAGTCCTAACATCAGGCACCGCCGACACCCGCGCGCTGTCAGCCCTAGCGGCGGCCGCCGGCGGAGCCCTGGCCAGGCACCTGCCGCGGGTGCTGCCGGCCTTGTTGGCAGCCCTGGCCGCGGCGAGGGCTACGTCGGAGGAAGCGAGAGAGTTGGATCACTGTAGGAACGCGCTTTTGCCTGTGACCGAGCCGCAAGGTGTGCGCTGGTGAGTACAGTGTGATATTACAATATACCCTGTTGTTTCCATCATAGACACTACAAACCGACGACATAGGAGCATTCCATGAAAACATCTACTTTTTGTCGCTTACGACTCACTATGGTAGCTACCCTAATAAAATATGCCAGCTGCTAGGAAATAATGCTCAAACTCAAACTCAAACTGTTTTATTTGCAAATATAGGTAGTACATAAGAGTGTGATGGTAATACATTTATTTGTGTCACTATATTTAACCATTAGGCATGCAAAAACAAATTATTTAAATTAATTAAATAAGGAAATTATACAATTGATCAATTAATATCTATTACAAAAAAATAAAATAAAATGCATAGTAAAATTTAAAAATGTCCAAAAAATAAAAATGCCAAAATGCCAATGTAAAAGCCTAGATATGTTATTATTATACCGTAACTCAGCTTACTAATTACATTTTTAAAAAGTATTGAAAAGACAGTGTCGCTTACGACAGTTTTCATGGAATGCTCCATAACAAACTATTATTACCTCCCATCAACATTTTCACATAAATAAAAAAGACCTATGGGCTCTTCAAGCCCTAAGCAGCCAACTCTCCTGGGTGCCCTGAAGGGGTGACCCAGGCGAGTCCTAACATCAGGCACCGCCGACACCCGCGCGCTGTCAGCCCTAGCGGCGGCCGCCGGCGGAGCCCTGGCCAGGCACCTGCCGCGGGTGCTGCCGGCCTTGTTGGCAGCCCTGGCCGCGGCGAGGGCTACGTCGGAGGAAGCGAGAGAGTTGGATCACTGTAGGAACGCGCTTTTACCTGTCACTGAGCCGCAAGGCGTGCGCTGGTGAGTACAGTGTGATATTACAATAAATACCCTGTTGTTTCCATCATAGACACTACGAACCGGCGACATAACAAACTATCATTACCTCCCATCAACATTTAATAGTTATTTATGTGGCTGGCGCATAATAAGATCACACGAGTGTTTAATGCCTAATTATGTACAGTCACATACATAACTTTATCTACATCCATATCATAAGTTTAGAATGACAATTTACCTTTATTTTCATTGATATCCACTAAGTAATTACCTCTAAATATAAAAATTCAAATCAGTTGAAATCACTCAATTTGAGTAAGGATATCCTACAATAAATATTTATTGAAAAAAAAACAACAAAAAGAAGTTGACTTCATAATGTTAAAATTAATATCATGACGACGATACATTAATGTCAACATTATGATGCACTGTACTCTGTCTGTACTTTAATGTTAACATTATGATACAGCCACAGACACCGGTCTCTTAATATAGGTCATTACATTACCGCTTCTGAATACATAACAGGGAAATTATGATATGCCTGTAGATAAACGTTAATAAAAAAGACCTATGGGCTCTTCAAGCCCTAGCAGCCAACTCTCCTGGGTGCCCTGAAGGGGTGACCCAGGCGAGTCCTAACATCAGGCACCGCCGACACCCGCGCGCTGTCAGCCCTAGCGGCGGCCGCCGGCGGAGCCCTGGCCAGGCACCTGCCGCGGGTGCTGCCGGCCTTGTTGGCAGCCCTGGCCGCGGCGAGGGCTACGTCGGAGGAAGCGAGAGAGTTGGATCACTGTAGGAACGCGCTTTTACCCGTCACCGAGCCGCAAGGTGTGCGCTGGTGAGTACAGTGTGACATTACAATAAATACTAGGGTGCTTCTTATTTTTGCAATTTTGTAGGGTGTTCGAACCAATAAAGGAGCTCTTTGCTCTCCCGATTGTAATTTTCTATGGGGCACCCTCTCATTTTGTTATTTGATAAGTAAACCATATTTGTTTTTTTTTTTTCAATTATTATAAACAAAAATTAGGGGTCGCTACCGAAGTAATAAAAAAAAGACTAATCATTTTGCCTTTCTTGAACTTCATACTTCGGTAGCGACCCCTAATTTTTGTTTATAACAATTGGAAAAATATCAAATAACAAAATGAGAGGGTGCCCCATAGAAAATTACAATCGGGAGAGCAAAGAGCTCCTTTATTGGTTCGAACATCTTACAAAATTGCAAAAATAAGAAGCACCCTAATAAATACCCTGTTGTTTCCACCATAGACACTACGAACCGACGACATGACAAACTCACACTTCCTCCCATCAGCATTTTCACATAAATAAAAAAGACCTATGGGCTATTCAAGCCCTAAGCAGCCAACTCTCCTGGGTGCCCTGAAGGGGTGACCCAGGCGAGTCCTAACATCAGGCACCGCCGACACCCGCGCGCTGTCAGCCCTAGCGGCGGCCGCCGGCGGAGCCCTGGCCAGGCACCTGCCGCGGGTGCTGCCGGCCTTGTTGGCAGCCCTGGCCGCGGCGAGGGCTACGTCGGAGGAAGCGAGAGAGTTGGATCACTGTAGGAACGCGCTTTTGCCTGTCACTGAGCCGCAAGGTGTGCGCTGGTGAGTACAGTGTGATATTACAATAAATACCCTGTTGTTTCCATCATAGACACTACGAACCGACGACATAGTCAAAGTCAAAGTCAAATAATTCTTTATTCAAATTGGAATAGCAACAAACTCTTTTGAATCGTCTAGGTATTGAAACTACTTCCGGCTCGAACCCTACACCACTGACCCAAGAAGAACCGGTAAGAAACTTGGCGGGAATTATTTTTTCAATCAATCATGGTTCATCTTACAACTAACATGCATTAAAAAAAAACATAAAATTGATTTTAAATAAATTGAAATAGAATAATAATAACAAGAGATGTAAAGTCTCTAAAAAGTCAGAACATTTATAAGTAATAATTTATAGAGAAGTAAAGGTTTCTCTCCGAATAGGTATATAATAATAACATTATATAATGCACGTTTGGAGATGTATAAGGTCTCCAAGCGTAAATTATCGTATAACAAACTATCATTACCTCCCATCAACATTTTCACGTAAATAAAAAAGACCTATGGGCTCTTCAAGCCCTAAGCAGCCAACTCTCCTGGGTGCCCTGAAGGGGTGACCCAGGCGAGTCCTAACATCAGGCACCGCCGACACCCGCGCGCTGTCAGCCCTAGCGGCGGCCGCCGGCGGAGCCCTGGCCAGGCACCTGCCGCGGGTGCTGCCGGCCTTGTTGGCAGCCCTGGCCGCGGCGAGGGCTACGTCGGAGGAAGCGAGAGAGTTGGATCACTGTAGGAACGCGCTTTTACCCGTCACTGAGCCGCAGGGCGTGCGCTGGTGAGTACAGTGTGATATTACAATAAATACTGACATTAATAATAATAACAGGGGCAGCTTGTAGCGAGCTGACGGTGAGTAGTGACACCGCAGACCCCTATTCCAGAGGGCCCTTTTATATGGCCCTCGCCTCTGTGCTTGCCTTGACCGGCCAGAGTGGATTCGCAAGAGCGGGACCTATGCTCCAGGTAGGTAAAATGTCATAACGCCGGCGGCCCTTGAACGGATCACCAGGATCTGGCTACCGCAGTCTCACCTCTCGACAACTTTAAAGCCGCTCTGAAGTGTTGCGCTATTGTCGCACTGTGCGGCCGTTTGTAGGGCCCACTAAATGAGTTGGCGAGTCACCACCTGCCTTTTTACAATTTTGAGACTGATTGTATACCCTACCCTGTTGTTCCCATCATAGACACTACGAACCGATGACATAACAAATTACCTCCCATCAACATTTTCACGTAAATAAAAAAAGACCTATGGGCTCATCAAGCCCTAGGCAGCCAACTCTCCTGGGTGCCCTGAAGGGGTGACCCAGGCGAGTCCTAACATCAGGCACCGCCGACACCCGCGCGCTGTCAGCCCTAGCGGCGGCCGCCGGCGGAGCCCTGGCCAGGCACCTGCCGCGGGTGCTGCCGGCCTTGTTGGCAGCCCTGGCCGCGGCGAGGGCTACGTCGGAGGAAGCGAGAGAGTTGGATCACTGTAGGAACGCGCTTTTACCTGTCACTGAGCCGCAAGGTGTGCGCTGGTGAGTACAGTGTGACATTACAATAAATACCCTGTTGTTTCCATCATAGACACTACGAACCGACGACATAACAAACTATCATTACTAGACCCCGGATTGTTGTGGCAGTGACGTCACAATAGGGTGATTTAGGGAGTAAATGGAACGGTAGAATAAAATGACACATAAATTATAAGATAAGATAATATAAGAAATTACATATTATGTAAATTAATGTGACGTGCAGTTGAAAATAAAGCCAACAGTTTATATCTAAGGTCAAACTTTATATAGGTCTGTATACTCTATGCATACATTGATTCAGCATAAAAAGTTAATTCTAATATTTATGTTCCATTTTCTGAATGGAAAATTGGAATGAAATGATTATTCGACCGGTCAGTTTTTTGTCGAGAACTAGTAAAACTAATATAAAAAAATATTGATCAATTTACTGGGAATTTTTTATTGTGTTTTTATTCCAATTTGGTCGATTACGTAGGTATAATAAATGAAATTATGTTTTCTCTGAAGAAATAATAGACTTACATTTTTATCTTATCTTATAATTTACGTATAATTTTGTTCTACCATTCCTTTTACTCCCCAAATCGCCCTATTGTGACGTCACTGACACAACAATCCGGGGTCTAATCATTACCTCCTATCAACATTTTCACGTAAATAAAAAACACCTATGGGCTCTTCAAGCCCTAAGCAGCCAACTCTCCTGGGTGCCCTGAAGGGGTGACCCAGGCGAGTCCTAACATCAGGCACCGCCGACACCCGCGCGCTGTCAGCCCTAGCGGCGGCCGCCGGCGGAGCCCTGGCCAGGCACCTGCCGCGGGTGCTGCCGGCCTTGTTGGCAGCCCTGGCCGCGGCGAGGGCTACGTCGGAGGAAGCGAGAGAGTTGGATCACTGTAGGAACGCGCTTTTACCCGTCACTGAGCCGCAAGGTGTGCGCTGGTGAGTACAGTGTGATATTACAATAAATACCCTGTTGTTTCCATCATAGACACTACGAACCCGACATGACAAACTCTCATTACCTCCCATCAACATTTTTAACCGACTTCAAAAAAAAGAGGAGGTTCTCAATTCGACTGAATTTTTTTTTTTTTTTTTGTTGTATGTATGTTACTTGATATCTCCGAGAATAGTGAACCGATTCTAAAATTTATTTTTGTGATCGAACGTGTATTACCCCGAGATGGTCCCATTGGCACCAAGTTGGGGTCTGATGATGGGATCCTGGAGAAATCGAGGGATCTCTTCAAATGTTATAGGTACATGTATGGCGCTTTTGGTAATTTTCATTCATTTACAAGAATTTGCATTCAGAAAGTAGGATTTGAGGAAACCAATGATGGAAACAAATCGGGAATCTTGGAGAAACCGGTTGAAGTCGGTTTTTTTAAATTTTTAATTTGGTGATTATATTATAAAAGACCTATGGGCTCTTCAAGCCCTAAGCAGCCAACTCTCCTGGGTGCCCTGAAGGGGTGACCCAGGCGAGTCCTAACATCAGGCACCGCCGACACCCGCGCGCTGTCAGCCCTAGCGGCGGCCGCCGGCGGAGCCCTGGCCAGGCACCTGCCGCGGGTGCTGCCGGCCTTGTTGGCAGCCCTGGCCGCGGCGAGGGCTACGTCGGAGGAAGCGAGAGAGTTGGATCACTGTAGGAACGCGCTTTTACCTGTCACCGAGCCGCAAGGTGTGCGCTGGTGAGTACAGTGTGATATTACAATAAATACCCTGTTGTTTCCACCATAGACACTACGAACCGACGACATAACAAACTATCATTACTAGACCCCGGATTTTTGTGGCAGTGACGTCACAATAGGGTGATTTGGGGAGTAAATGGAACGGTAGAATAAAATGACACATAAATTATAAGATAAGATAATATAAGAAATTACATATTATGTAAATTAATGTGACGTGCAGTTGAAAATAAAGCCAACAGTTTATATCTAAGGTCAAACTTTATATAGGTCTGTATACTCTGTGCATACATTGATTCAGCATAAAAAGTTAATTCTAATATTTATGTTCCATTTTCTGAATGAAAAATTGGAATGAAATGATTATTCGACCGGTCAGTTTTTTGTCGAGAACTAGTAAAACTAATATAAAAAAATATTGATCAATTTACTGGGAAATTTTTATTGTGTTTTTATTCCAATTTGGTCGATTACGTAGGTATAATAAATGAAATTATGTTTTCTCTGAAGAAATAATAGACTTACATTTTTATCTTATCTTATAATTTACGTATAATTTTGTTCTACCATTCCATTTACTCCCCAAATCACCCTATTGTGACGTCACTGCCACAACAATCCGGGGTCTAATCATTACATCCTATCAACATTTTCACGTAAATAAAAAAGACCTATGGGCTCTTCAAGCCCTAAGCAGCCAACTCTCCTGGGTGCCCTGAAGGGATGACCCAGGCGAGTCCTAACATCAGGCACCGCCGACACCCGCGCGCTGTCAGCCCTAGCGGCGGCCGCCGGCGGAGCCCTGGCCAGGCACCTGCCGCGGGTGCTGCCGGCCTTGTTGGCAGCCCTGGCCGCGGCGAGGGCTACGTCGGAGGAAGCGAGAGAGTTGGATCACTGTAGGAACGCGCTTTTACCCGTCACTGAGCCGCAGGGCGTGCGCTGGTGAGTACAGTGTGACATTACAATAAATACCCTGTTGTTTCCATCATAGACACTACGAACCCGACATGACAAACTCTCATTACTAGACCCCGGTTTGTTGTGGCAGTGACGTCACAATAGGGTGATTTGGGGAGTAAATGGAACGGTAGAACAAAATGATACATATATTATAAGATAACATAAATAATTAAATTAGTTTCAGCAAAGAAAACAAATTTAATTTACTATAGGTACGTTTACGAAAGAATTTGAATAAATTCACAATAACAAAATTCCATGTGAATTTATCTTTATTATTTTTTTATATTAAGTTTACTAGCTTTCGACAAAAAAAACTGACCGTTCGAATAATAACATTTCGTTCCACTGCTCAGAAAATAGAACATACATCATAATTAGACTAAAGTTAAGTCAATGTATGCAAACTATGTAAACCTATATAAAGTTTGACCTTAGGTATAAACTGTTGCTTTATTTATACCATAAAATAATAAGTATAATTTCGTATTCATTTACACAATATGTCATTTCTTATATTATCTTATCTTATAATTTTATGTATCATTTTGTTCTACCATTACATTTACTCCCCAAATCACCCTATTGTGACGTCATCGCCACAACAATCCGGGGTCTACTCATTACCTCCCATCAACATTTTCACGTAAATAAAAAAGACCTATGGGCTCTTCAAGCCCTAAGCAGCCAACTCTCCTGGGTGCCCTGAAGGGGTGACCCAGGCGAGTCCTAACATCAGGCACCGCCGACACCCGCGCGCTGTCAGCCCTAGCGGCGGCCGCCGGCGGAGCCCTGGCCAGGCACCTGCCGCGGGTGCTGCCGGCCTTGTTGGCAGCCCTGGCCGCGGCGAGGGCTACGTCGGAGGAAGCGAGAGAGTTGGATCACTGTAGGAACGCGCTTTTACCTGTCACCGAGCCGCAAGGTGTGCGCTGGTGAGTACAGTGTGATATTACAATAAATACCCTGTTGTTTCCACCATAGACACTACGAACCGACGACATAACAAACTATCATTACTAGACCCCGGATTTTTGTGGCAGTGACGTCACAATAGGGTGATTTGGGGAGTAAATGGAACGGTAGAATAAAATGACACATAAATTATAAGATAAGATAATATAAGAAATTACATATTATGTAAATTAATGTGACGTGCAGTTGAAAATAAAGCCAACAGTTTATATCTAAGGTCAAACTTTATATAGGTCTGTATACTCTGTGCATACATTGATTCAGCATAAAAAGTTAATTCTAATATTTATGTTCCATTTTCTGAATGAAAAATTGGAATGAAATGATTATTCGACCGGTCAGTTTTTTGTCGAGAACTAGTAAAACTAATATAAAAAAATATTGATCAATTTACTGGGAAATTTTTATTGTGTTTTTATTCCAATTTGGTCGATTACGTAGGTATAATAAATGAAATTATGTTTTCTCTGAAGAAATAATAGACTTACATTTTTATCTTATCTTATAATTTACGTATAATTTTGTTCTACCATTCCATTTACTCCCCAAATCACCCTATTGTGACGTCACTGCCACAACAATCCGGGGTCTAATCATTACATCCTATCAACATTTTCACGTAAATAAAAAAGACCTATGGGCTCTTCAAGCCCTAAGCAGCCAACTCTCCTGGGTGCCCTGAAGGGATGACCCAGGCGAGTCCTAACATCAGGCACCGCCGACACCCGCGCGCTGTCAGCCCTAGCGGCGGCCGCCGGCGGAGCCCTGGCCAGGCACCTGCCGCGGGTGCTGCCGGCCTTGTTGGCAGCCCTGGCCGCGGCGAGGGCTACGTCGGAGGAAGCGAGAGAGTTGGATCACTGTAGGAACGCGCTTTTACCCGTCACTGAGCCGCAGGGCGTGCGCTGGTGAGTACAGTGTGATATTACAATAAATACCCTGTTGTTTCCATCATAGACACTACGAATCGACGACATAACAAACTATCATTACCTCCCATCAACATTTAATAGTTATTTATGTGGCTGGCGCATAATAAGAATAAGAAAATTATGTACAGTCACATACATAACTTTATCTACATCCATATCATAAGTTTAGAATGACAATTTACCTTTATTTTCATTGATATCCACTAAGTAATTACCTCTAAATATAAAAATTCAAATCAGTTGAAATCACTCAATTTGAATAAGGATATCCTACAATAAATATTTATTGAAAAAAAAACAACAAAAAGAAGTTGACTTCATAATGTTAAAATTAATATCATGACGACGATACTTTAATGTCAACATTATGATGCACTGTACTCTGTCTGTACTTTAATGTTAACATTATGATACAGCCACAGACACCGGTCTCTTAATATAGGTCATTACATTACCGCTTCTGAATACATAACAGGGAAATTATGATATGCCTGTAGATAAACGTAAATAAAAAAGACCTATGGGCTCTTCAAGCCCTAAGCAGCCAACTCTCCTGGGTGCCCTGAAGGGGTGACCCAGGCGAGTCCTAACATCAGGCACCGCCGACACCCGCGCGCTGTCAGCCCTAGCGGCGGCCGCCGGCGGAGCCCTGGCCAGGCACCTGCCGCGGGTGCTGCCGGCCTTGTTGGCAGCCCTGGCCGCGGCGAGGGCTACGTCGGAGGAAGCGAGAGAGTTGGATCACTGTAGGAACGCGCTTTTACCTGTCACCGAGCCGCAAGGCGTGCGCTGGTGAGTACAGTGTGATATTACAATAAATACCCTGTTGTTTCCATCATAGACACTACGAACCGACGACATAGGAGCATTCCATGAAAACATCTACTTTTTGTCGCTTACGACTCACTATGGTAGCTACCCTAATAAAATATGCCAGCTGCTAGGAAATAATGCCAATCTAAAAGCCTAGATATGTTATTATTATACCGTAACTCAGCTTACTAATTACATTTTTAAAAAGTATTGAAAAGACAGTGTCGCTTACGACAGTTTTCATGGAATGCTCCATAACAAACTATCATTACCTCCCATCAACATTTTCACGTAAATAAAAAAGACCCATGGGCTCTTCAAGCCCTAAGCAGCCAACTCTCCTGGGTGCCCTGAAGGGGTGACCCAGGCGAGTCCTAACATCAGGCACCGCCGACACCCGCGCGCTGTCAGCCCTAGCGGCGGCCGCCGGCGGAGCCCTGGCCAGGCACCTGCCGCGGGTGCTGCCGGCCTTGTTGGCAGCCCTGGCCGCGGCGAGGGCTACGTCGGAGGAAGCGAGAGAGTTGGATCACTGTAGGAACGCGCTTTTACCCGTCACTGAACCGCAGGGCGTGCGCTGGTGAGTACCAGTGTGACATTACAATAAATACCCTGTTGTTTCCATCATAGACACTACGAACCCGACATGACAAACTCTCATTACCTCCCATCAACATTTTCACGTAAATAAAAAAGACCTATGGGCTCTTCAAGCCCTAAGCAGCCAACTCTCCTGGGTGCCCTGAAGGGGTGACCCAGGCGAGTCCTAACATCAGGCACCGCCGACACCCGCGCGCTGTCAGCCCTAGCGGCGGCCGCCGGCGGAGCCCTGGCCAGGCACCTGCCGCGGGTGCTGCCGGCCTTGTTGGCAGCCCTGGCCGCGGCGAGGGCTACGTCGGAGGAAGCGAGAGAGTTGGATCACTGTAGGAACGCGCTTTTACCTGTCACCGAGCCGCAAGGCGTGCGCTGGTGAGTACAGTGTGATATTAAAATAAATACTGACATTAATAATAATAACAGGGGCAGCTTGTAGCGAGCTGACGGTGAGTAGTGACACCGCAGACCCCTATTCCAGAGGGCCCTTTTATATGGCCCTCGCCTCTGTGCTTGCCTTGACCGGCCGGCCAGAGTGGATTCGCAAGAGCGGGACCTATGCTCCAAGTTGGTCCAGCAACAGAGTGGTCAAAACATGGAATAAATTACCAGTAGATGTGGTTTCGGCACAGAACATCAACCAGTTTAAGAACCGATTAGACAAATACCTAACTGGAAAAAAGATGAACTAAATAGAGATAATTTGGATGCAGGCAACTATCAGTTGTATCAACTGCCTGCCTGATGTACAAAAATAATAAAATAATAATAATAAATAAAGTTGGAAGTGTAGAATGTCATAACGCCGGTGGCCCTTGAACGGATTACCGCGATCTGGCTACCGCAGTCTCACCTCTCGACAACCTCAAAGCCGCTCTGAAGTGTTGCGCTATTGTCGCACTGTGCGTGCGGCCGTTTGTAGGGCCCACTAAATGAGTTGGCGAGTCACCACCTGCCTTTTTACAATTTTGAGACTGATTGTATACCCTGTTGTTCCCATCATAGACACTACGAACTGACAACATGACAAACTCTCAATTCCTCACATCAAGATTTTCACATAAATAAAAAATACCTATGGGCAGACTCTTTGGGGCCCCAGGCGTCAAATTGGATGAAATGCACGGCGGAATGATTGAATGAACGGCGTTTTACAGCGTTTTTATTTCTCGTCTCGTCTCGTCAAGTATTGTTACAAAAGATGACCTAAGGCTAGATTCACATGGAGTATTTTTTTCCCGTATACCGTATTCGAGATTTTCTCGAACTTCATAGTGACAATAGACTTTGTGTAGTACCGTTCACAATTCTCGAATACGGTATGCGGGATCCGTATGAACGTTATTATTTAAAGTCTATTGTCACTACGACGTTCGAGAAAATCTCGTTTACAATTTGACCAATAATTTAGTGGTTAAATTGAACTTTGCGACTTTATACTCGTATAATGTTTATCCTCCTAAGGACCAGCCATACAAGAGAAAGTATAAACCATACAAGTCCGTCCACTATGATGACGCTGCCCGTCATCAATCTTCGATAAATAAATTGGAAGAGTTGGGGCGGTGACAAATGTGTTCTTTCGTCACCGCACGGCTGATTTATTCAACTTACCAACTCCAATTTCTTTTCACAGCATAATCGACATGCTCCTAGAAGCCATTCGCACCAGCGAAGGCGACAAACGTCACGCAGCCGCCTCCCTACTCTGCGCATTCGTCACCCACACCCGCGCCGATCTAACCCCCTACGTGCCACAACTACTCAGAGGCCTTATACTACTCTTCGCTGAAACTGATAGGGACATACTACAGATGGCTTGGGAGGCTTTAACTGCGCTTACGAAGACTTTAGATGCAGAGAGACAGATAGCCCATGTGGCTGATATAAGGCAGGCGGTCAGATACGCCGCTTCCGATCTTAAAGGAGAGTTGCTGCCTGGCTTCTGCTTACCCAAGGTAAGATTTGTAGGGCTGTTTTAAGGCAAAAAACTACCAATGATAGACTTTGGAAGGGTAATTTGCTTTGTGTCTTCTGCTTGCCCAAAGTAACACATAACATGTCTATGTGTTTAGAGTAGTAGCTTCTGTTTTATGGCAAAAACACGCCACTAATGACAGATCCTAGATTTTATTTTAGTTTGTTCAACTCTCGTGCTTTGAGACCTTCGCAATGCAATGCAATGCTCAATATTGGGACGACAGTTAAACAACAACTTTGCCCCCTTGTTTAATAAATAACTATTTCATCACACTTGCTGTCTAAGCGCGCCGTTGCTTGCGCGCGTAGCGGGAGTAATAGGAATGTCAGTTCGTCATTCAAAACTTATTTTTTAGTACAGATGGTGTATTTTTTAGGCTCTAGTGCGAGAAGTGTGTCATTTTACGTCAGGTTTGAAACTTCGGAGGGCCATCTGTACTAAAAAACGTCGTACAAGACACGTGCAAACACGAAATTCCTCATTCATGTTTTTCGCACTTGTGTCGTAATGTACTATTTTGGTTGGCAAGTGTGATGAAAAACATTGTATGCATCACAATATACTATTTCCTAACGCTTCGGGCATCACGCATTGGTCGCAGGCAGACTGCCGAGAAATTTTATCAAAATTTAGCTGCACGGGTTTTGCGAACAAGTTTTTCAACACGTGTTCTGACCTAAAGGAAATATGAACTATCAGCACCACTTGATTATACCCGCAGAGAGACTGTAAACGGACTATACAGACAGACGTATCAGCATTGAATACTCACTACTTCCATATATTAAAACACTTCTTCTCCACAGGGCATAGCACCAATCCTGCCTCTCTTCCGAGAGTCCATCCTCAACGGTCTCCCAGAAGACAAGGAAGCCGCAGCCCTCATGTTAGGCGAAGTCATCACTCTCACATCAGCGGCTGCCATACAACCATCTGTTGTGCACATCACTGGTCCTCTCATCCGTATCTTGGGTGATAGGTTCAATGCCAGTGTGAAGGCGGCGGTATTGGAGACTTTAGCTTCATTGCTGTCAAAGGTTTGTTAACTAACATACTACATTAGCAGTCATACGTAGACTTACTTTAGCGGCGGCCATACGAGCATCTGTTGTGCACATCACTGGTCCTCTCATCCGTATCTTGGGTGATAGGTTCAATGCCAGTGTGAAGGCAGCGGTATTGGAGACCTTAGCTTCATTGCTGTCAAAGGTTTGTTAACTAACATACTACATTAGCAGTCATACGTAGACTTACTTTAGCGGCGGCCATACAACCATCTGTTGTGCACATCACTCGTCCTCTCATCCATATCTTGGGTGATAGGTTCAATGCCAGTGTGAAGGCAGCGGTATTGGAGACTTTAGCTTCATTGCTGTCAAAGGTTTGTTAACTAACATACTTCCTTACTAGTTATAGATGAATATGATTTACTTAAGAGGCGGCATTATGATACAATCATCTGTTGTGCACATCACTGGTCCTCTCATCCGTATCTTGGGTGATAGGTTCAATGCCAGTGTGAAGGCGGCGGTATTGGAGACTTTAGCTTCATTGCTCTCAAAGGTTTGTTAACTAACATACTACATTAGCAGTCATACGTAGACTTACTTTAGCGGCTGCCATACAACCATCTGTTGTGCACATCACTGGGCCTCTCATCCGTATCTTGGGTGATAGGTTCAATGCCAGTGTGAAGGCAGCGGTATTGGAAACTTAAACATATAGATGCGGACAGATGTCATGTCATGTCCATCATTTCGTTACTAATGATGATCTAGGTTTTGACTACCTATCAGATTTATTTGGACAAAGTGTCTTACTATTTTGATGACATTCCAGCTTGCTTTAGCAACCTTATTGAAGAAATGAATGTTAGTTAATTTTTGAGAAAAAATAGATTTTTGATACAATTCTTTTCGACGCCACGTCAAATAGAAAAGCTGTCACTCAAACTTTTCTATTTGGCCACATCATCAAAGTGGACTATATTTCTCTGAGGCCCGAGATGTATATATTGCTATTAGTGTCCATAGATTTTTTTGTTTTCCACCAAAATCAATCGTCTATAGACATAATCAAGACAAGACTTATCATCATCAGCCTATGATAGTCCACTGCTGGACGTAGGCCTCTCCTATTAACTATGCGTATAGACGCATTCGGAGGTAAATGCCCATAATCGCCACGCTGGGCAAGCGGATTGGCGATCGCAGTAATGTGTCCACTATGATGACGTTGCTGCCCATCATCAATCTTGTAGAATGGTCAGTGACACTTCAATCTCTTAGTCGACTCTTCAGACATTCGCAGGAAGAGTTGGGGTGGTGACAAATTTATTCTTACTGCCGTCACCACATGGCAAAGACTTATATATTTTTAATTTTTTTAGGTTGGCGTAATGCTGAAACAGTTCCTGCCACAACTCCAAACGACCTTCCTAAAGGCCCTCAACGACCAATCCCGGCCAGTCCGTATAAA
The DNA here is from genome assembly GCA_025490895.1 of Thaumatotibia leucotreta. Taxonomy (NCBI): domain Eukaryota; kingdom Metazoa; phylum Arthropoda; class Insecta; order Lepidoptera; family Tortricidae; genus Thaumatotibia; species Thaumatotibia leucotreta. Next base: position 13,314 of record JALPQI010002848.1, on the reverse strand, counting down.
GGCCGGTCTAGCGCTCGCCCAACTAGTACGGATCCATACGCGCGCCGATCCGCTGTTCGTTGAAATGCACAATGGCATTAAAAACACAGACGACCCAGCTATAAGAGAAACTATGCTTCAAGCTCTTAGGAGTATCATTACAGGTATGTTTCAACTCTAGACCAATTTTAAGGTTATATAATTTGTTGGTCGGATTGCACAAATTGCATTAAAAACACCGACGATCCATATATACGGGAAACTATACTTCAAGCTCTTAGGAATATCATTACAGGTATATTTTAATTCTAGGCCAATTTTAAGGTTAGGCTAAGGCAGATAATTTGTTAGTCGAATTACATAAATTGGATTGGATTAAAACACCGACCATTTAGCTATAAGAGAAACTATGCTTCAGGCTCTTAGGAGTATCATTACAGGTATGTTTCAACTCTAGAGCTAAACTTTAGACCAATTTTAAGTTTAGGCTAAGGCCGTTAATTTGTTAGTCGAATTGCTCAAATTGGATTAAAAACACCGACGATCCAGTTATAAGGGAAACTATGCTTCAAGCTCTTCGGAGTATCATTACAGGTATGTTTCAACTCTAGACCAATTTTAAGGTTATATAATTTGTGGGTCGAATTGCACAAATTTAATTACAAACACCGAGGATCCAGATATAAGGTATCTTTTAGGAGTATCATTATAGGTATGCCACAACTCTAGACCTAAAGATGGTTTTAATACAATTTTTGCAAACTTGTAATTAAATATTGATGTTATGTTCCATATTAGGCTGCGAGAAGTTTTTTAGGTGCAGCTTGTAGAAGAGGTAGCTAATCAAACAGAGGCCAATAAATTGGAATGGAATTTTAGCCTAGGCCGGCAAAGTCCTTTTCATTATGTCATTTAGCACAGATCCTCGAGAGCTCCTTTTTTTTTACTATTGGAGCATTCCATGAAAACATCTACTTTTTGTCGCTTACGACTCACTATGGTAGCTACCCTAATAAAATATGCTAGCTGTTAGGAAACACTGTCAATCTTAAAGCCTTGATATGTTATTATTATGCCGTAACTCAGCTTACTTATTTAATTTTTCAAAAGTATTGAAAAGACAGTGTCGCTTACGACATGTTTTTATGGAATGCTCCTATTAAGGTTTTAATACAGTCTTTGTTTTCAGCCGGCGGCGACAAAATGTCCCCGCCCCTCGCGCTCAGCGTCCTAGCGACCCTCACCAGCGCCTCCCTCCTCGCTCACCCCGACGACCCGCCGCGCGGCCCCGCCGGCGGCTGCCTCGGCGCCCTACTGCACTGTCTACCGCAGCAACATAGGGAGCCCGCGCTGTCGCACCACGTGTTAGGCCACGCCGAGGAGTTCGCTCATGGCCGCTCGTGCGCGCTCTTCGTCGCTCTGAAGGAGAGCCCCGAGGTTTGTCTTCGCTTTTTGACAGTTGCGTGGACCTTCACGTATCGTGTTAACAGAGAAGAAACACGACGCGACAACAGGAGAACGCGATGTCACAGAGGAAAAGTCAATTGAAACAGATGGCAAGGAGTGACAGTGACAGTGACATTGATTGTTTCTGAAAAAATCCGAATAAAACGGAAAAAAACGAAGTTTTCATACATTCCCGAAAAAAACATTTTGTTTTTTTCCGACATTTTCAACGCTAGTTAGGCCACGCCGAGGAGTTCGCTCATGGCCGCTCGTGCGCGCTCTTCGTCGCGCTGAAGGAGAGCCCCGAGGTTTGTCATAGCCCCCCGACGACCCCCTCGGCGCCCTACTGCACTGTCTACCGCAGCAACATAGGGAGCCCGCGCTGTCGCACCACGTGTTAGGCCACGCCGAGGAGTTCGCTCATGGCCGCTCGTGCGCGCTCTTCGTCGCGCTGAAGGAGAGCCCCGAGGTTTGTCATAGCCCCCCGACGACCCCCTCGGCGCCTTGCTGCACTGTCTACCGCAGCAACATAGGGAGCCCGCGCTGTCGCACCACGTGTTAGGCCACGCCGAGGAGTTCGCTCATGGCCGCTCGTGCGCGCTCTTCGTCGCGCTGAAGGAGAGCCCCGAGGTTTGTCATAGCCCCCCGACGACCCCCTCGGCGCTACTGCACTGTCTACCGCAGCAACATAGGGAGCCCGCGCTGTCGCACCACGTGTTAGGCCACGCCGAGGAGTTCGCTCATGGCCGCTCGTGCGCGCTCTTCGTCGCGCTGAAGGAGAGCCCCGAGGTTTGTCATAGCCCCCCGACGACCCCCTCGGCGCCCTACTGCACTGTCTACCGCAGCAACATAGGGAGCCCGCGCTGTCGCACCACGTGTTAGGCCACGCCGAGGAGTTCGCTCATGGCCGCTCGTGCGCGCTCTTCGTCGCGCTGAAGGAGAGCCCCGAGGTTTGTCATAGCCCCCCGACGACCCCCTCGGCGCCTTGCTGCACTGTCTACCGCAGCAACATAGGGAGCCCGCGCTGTCGCACCACGTGTTAGGCCACGCCGAGGAGTTCGCTCATGGCCGCTCGTGCGCGCTCTTCGTCGCGCTGAAGGAGAGCCCCGAGGTTTGTCATAGCCCCCCGACGACCCCCTCGGCGCCCTACTGCACTGTCTCCCGCAGCAACATAGGGAGCCCGCGCTGTCGCACCACGTGTTAGGCCTAGCGTTGAAAATTTCCGGATTAAATCCCGTTTCTTTCCAAACAGCTCGTTTTTTTCCTGAATTTTTTGAAAAAAACAATGAAATTTTCCACTTTAATTTTCTACTCTAAACCAATGAAAATTAGGTCTAATTTTCACTTATACCAGGAGAACGCGATGTCACAGAGGAAAAGTCAATTGAAACAGATGGCAAGGAGTGACAGTGACAGTGACATTGATTGTTTCTGAAAAAATCCGAATAAAACGGAAAAAAACGAAGTTTTCATACATTCCCGAAAAAAACATTTTGTTTTTTTCCGACATTTTCAACGCTAGTTAGGCCACGCCGAGGAGTTCGCTCATGGCCGCTCGTGCGCGCTCTTCGTGGCGCTGAAGGAGAGCCCCGAGGTTTGTCATAGCCCCCCGACGACCCCCTCGGCGCCTTGCTGCACTGTCTACCGCAGCAACATAGGGAGCCCGCGCTGTCGCACCACGTGTTAGGCCACGCCGAGGAGTTCGCTCATGGCCGCTCGTGCGCGCTCTTCGTGGCGCTGAAGGAGAGCCCCGAGGTTTGTCATAGCCCCCCGACGACCCTCGGCGCCTTGCTGCACTGTCTACCGCAGCAACATAGGGAGCCCGCGCTGTCGCACCACGTGTTAGGCCACGCCGAGGAGTTCGCTCATGGCCGCTCGTGCGCGCTCTTCGTGGCGCTGAAGGAGAGCCCCGAGGTTTGTCATAGCCCCCCGACGACCCCCTCGGCGCTACTGCACTGTCTACCGCAGCCACATAGGGAGCCCGCGCTGTCGCACCACGTGTTAGGCCTAGCGTTGAAAATTTCCGGATTAAATCCCGTTTCTTTCCAAACAGCTCGTTTTTTTCCTGAATTTTCCGAAAAAAACAATGAAATTTTCCACTTTAATTTTCTACTCTAAACCAATGAAAATTAGGTCTAATTTTCACTTATACCAGGAAAACGCGATGTCACAGAGGAAAAGTCAATTGAAACAGATGGCAAGGAGTGACAGTGACAGTGACATTGATTGTTTCTGAAAAAATCCGAATAAAACGGAAAAAAAACGAAGTTTTCATACATTCCCGAAAAAAACATTTTGTTTTTTTTCCGACATTTTCAACGCTAGTTAGGCCACGCCGAGGAGTTCGCTCATGGCCGCTCGTGCGCGCTGTTCGTGGCTCTGAAGGAGAGCCCCGAGGTTTGTCATAGCCCCCCGACGACCCTCGGCGCCTTGCTGCACTGTCTACCGCAGCAACATAGGGAGCCCGCGCTGTCGCACCACGTGTTAGTGTACAGTAGGTATACAGGTTGTAAAGGTTTCAGTAACGATGTCTTTTACACACTGTATAAATGGATGCGGCTGAATGCACCACACACACTAAGATTATTAACGACCCATTTCCCCATGGGTAATGATCCTTGTCAACCTTGACTGCTAGTAATGTACGCTTTCTAGTTACCATGTAACCTTCATCGCATGGAACTAAATTACTATATAAGGAAACCCTTTCTATTAAATAAAGGTCATTCTACCATGAACCACTTTAAGTATCATTGCTGCTCCCGTAACGTCAGTCACTTCATTAGGCCACGCCGAGGAGTTCGCTCATGGCCGCTCGTGCGCGCTCTTCGTCGCGCTGAAGGAGAGCCCCGAGGTTTGTCATAGCCCCCCGACGACCCCCTCGGCGCCCTACTGCACTGTCTACCGCAGCAACATAGGGAGCCCGCGCTGTCGCACCACGTGTTAGGCCACGCCGAGGAGTTCGCTCATGGCCGCTCGTGCGCGCTCTTCGTCGCGCTGAAGGAGAGCCCCGAGGTTTGTCATAGCCCCCCGACGACCCCCTCGGCGCCTTGCTGCACTGTCTACCGCAGCAACATAGGGAGCCCGCGCTGTCGCACCACGTGTTAGGCCTAGCGTTGAAAATTTCCGGATTAAATCCCGTTTCTTTCCAAACAGCTCGTTTTTTTCCTGAATTTTTCGAAAAAAACAATGAAATTTTCCACTTTAATTTTCCACTCTAAACCAATGAAAATTAGGTCTAATTTTCACTTATACCAGGAGAACGCGATGTCACAGAGGAAGAGTCAATTGAAACAGATGGCAAGGAGTGACAGTGACAGTGACATTGATTGTTTCTGAAAAAATCCGAATAAAACGGAAAAAAAACGAAGTTTTCATACATTCCCGAAAAAAACATTTTGTTTTTTTCCGACATTTTCAACGCTAGTTAGGCCACGCCGAGGAGTTCGCTCATGGCCGCTCGTGCGCGCTCTTCGTCGCGCTGAAGGAGAGCCCCGAGGTTTGTCATAGCCCCCCGACGACCCTCGGCGCCTTGCTGCACTGTCTACCGCAGCAACATAGGGAGCCCGCGCTGTCGCACCACGTGTTAGGCCACGCCGAGGAGTTCGCTCATGGCCGCTCCTGCGCGCTCTTCGTGGCGCTGAAGGAGAGCCCCGAGGTTTGTCATAGCCCCCCAACGACCCCCCTTTGCTGCTGCACTGCACGAGGATATACTGGGTGTTACAATAGTCGTGATGCAAATTGTGAACAACCTGTTAAGATGGTCTTTCTGAACAAGGTTTCCTATGGGACCTATATGAAAGTCGCGAAAAAAAAAATACGGTTTTCATACAAATCGGTACAGAAGTGTTCTTGATTTTCAGTCTCGTTTCATTATTATGTAAACACATTTGTAAGAGATTAGTCTGAAAAAATGTATACATATTAATGACTAACTCGAACTAGTCTTAAAAAAAATAAAGATTTTAACAGAAAGACCATCTTAACAGGTTTTTCACAGTTTGTATCACGACTAATGTAACACCCGATATAGAGAAAAATCCCCCGTCATCCCCTAGCCAAACTATACGTTATAAAAGTACGTTTTTCAGTACAGATTGCTCTCCGAAGTTTCGACCTGACAAAAAATAACCTTGTCACACTGGTGTGTAAAAAAGAAAAAATATAGTACATTGCGATACGAGTGCGAAAAAATTAAGCTGGAAACGAGTGGAGATAAATTCGGTCGTGCTTTAAATCGACACTAGTTACGTAATTTCATGTTTTTCACATTTGTGTCGTAATGTACTATTTTAAAATGGCACCTACACAGTTGCATTCCTTATTAAACGTATTTAGGTGTCGTATTATTTTGAAATAAGAAACTGCTCTCTTTTATAGCTTATTGAAACACCAAATCAGACTAGTTTTCTTTGATTGATTGGGTAAAACAAAAAAACTGAAAAATAATAGTGTCATCAAACAAAACGCCTTTCTTCCATCTATCGTGACGGATTTTAATTATTTTTCTACTCCCGTACTATTATTTGTCATTTACAGGGTCGTGAATACACCTTTAAGTCCATACCTTAAAGATGTCAAGATAAGTCTATATTGTCTATTCCCTATAAACGCATTCGGGCATACACGCAGTGCATTTCTGGGATTTTAAGACACCTCGTGTATACAAGCCGTAATGAAATACATGGCTGCCAACCTAATTGTAAATGTAATTTCTGATGAACAGTAAACCATAGAGGAGCTTTTTTTTAATTTTGACGTCTCCCGCCCGACCTCGATGATTAATAAAATTGTGCTTGACTAAGAATATTACTCAAATTTACAATTTTATTTGAAAATAAGTGTGTGGTCGTAGAAAATTATTGTATGCAATATTGTTTAACTGAGTCAAAAAATGCTCGTGGCGTCTTTAATAACAATTTTCGGCTTCGGCTCAAACTCTCTTCGCCCACGCCACTCACCTTTTTTGACCTTTCTTAAACAACGGTTGCATAAAATACTATATCCGCATGGCATCGAAACTACTAGATAATATTCTAACGCCCTATTATATTCACAGGTTATCTACACAGAACAATTCGTAGAGAAGATAGACAAGGCTCTATTAGGCTACCTCGCCAGCGATAAGATCCCCATAGCCTGCAACGGAATCCGAGGCATGGGATATCTCATGAAGTACCTTCTAGAAAACGATAGAGCGCCACCGCAGACCATACTCACGCAGTTCGTCAGGGTGAGTACCTAATTGAGTTATCACCACAGACAACATAACCTCAAGACGTAGCATAGCCGGGCGACCCCCTCTGTCACGCATACGGTGAATTCACTCCATATTAGAGCCACGCCTCCATTGCTAACTTCAGTCTGCGGCCAGCGTTCATGAGATAATTACGAAAGTTTTAACGTGATTTACGTCATGTAAAATGCATTACGGTTGCGTGAAATTGTGTGGCAAGAATACAAAAACATCTAGTGTACAAAAAGATGGTATTTCGTTGCACAAATGAGCAATTTTTTATAAATTTCAATTAAAATTAAAAATAGTTTACGCATAAAATCTAGTGCACTCGTTGATGTCTTTTTACAAAGTCTCTTTCTAATACTTTGCACGAAGTATAACTCCCTCCTTGTCTAGCGTAACGAGCAGGTAGGCCGTCTGAACTAGGGATGACCGTAGAGTATGTTTGTTTACTATCGATAAGGTAACTAAAGATAAATTAAAATCTTTATTCTCAATCGTACCAAGCAACAGACTCTGCGGTGGAGTCTCCATATCCGAACTAGTGATGTCTATGCTTGCAGTCTGTTTACTATCGATAAGATATTACGACTATATTCAATTATCCTCAAATAAATTCTGGTTTAGTGTAAAGTGTAGAAGTATAATTTTCAAAAATACTATTATGTTAAATAATATTGTGTATCTTCTCTAAATGCCCAAACATGAAAGAAATGTGGATGAATGCTACAAAACGGTCACATGATTGGTTTCCTGCTCCTAGCAGTGTGATATGTTCTCGACATTTTAAACCGGAATATTTCAAATTAACAAAAACGAATAATATACGAATTTTATATACAACGTATTTTAATGGTAGTTTTTTGGTAACTTTGTAACTACGAGTTAATGATTGTACAAATAAAAGTATATTTTATAAAATTGTTTTATTTATTGTCTCAGGAAAGATATATTGTGTTATAAATATTTGACCGCAACTTTGTCTGCGTGGATGATGATGATAAAATAACTATCCTTTGTCCTTTCCCGGGTCTTATACTATCTCCATTCCAAAGTTCATCGAAACCGGTTTAAACGTGAAGATGAAGATACAGCAGACAGACAGTACAAATATATTTTTTATATAAAATGCATTTCAAGCTAGCATCATAAGCTAGTATCATAATATATCTTCATCTGCGGGGATGATGGTGATAATGATGATGATGAATGAAATATCGTATATCCTTTCCCGGGTCTTAAATAATCTCCATTCAAAATTTCATCTAAATTGGTTCAGCGATTTAAGCGTGTAGACTCAGTAAACTGACAGGCATACTTTCGCATTTATGGTATGCATTAGTACGGATATGGATTTACGGTTTTGTTCACAGAACTAAGATGACAAAGAATGATCGACAACGATTAAAAGCGTAACCAAAAACGAAACGCAAGTGTGTGCGTAAATTTGGCTATGTGTGGGCAGGAATAGGGTTGCCTATTACAACAGAGCAATTATCTATCGATGTTTGTCTGTTTTATCGACAACATGGTATTTTAATTCTTCGTTTTTTGCTATAAGTTTGATACTATAATGTGAATTGAGGGTGTCAAATTACAAATTGCAAACGTGTGTGAACTTATTATCTGGCGCATCCCTTAAATTTAACAGAAATAATAAAAATCGCATATTATCAAAAAAATCCCACAAAACATAGTAAGGTCCTTCAAGTTTATTAAATACACATTCGTATTTTAAATCTGGGACTATGACGGCATCGTAATGTAATAGACTGATTAGGTATGTTTATCGAACGAATATCGATATTGGTAGTTCAACATTTAGTCAAGCTCTAGCGTAGCGTGACAATTTATATTTTTACACAAAATATCCTTTAATATTAACTATTGTGATAAATTATTAGCGCAGAGTGATAGGATAACTAACAATTAATGCTATAAAGTGATAACTTACACAATTTATGCTACTAAATCGACAAAATATCGCTTGAAAACAATCAACCGGCAAATCATATTTGCCTGTGAAACGAGTGTTTGCCGTCATCTCTTCGGTGGGTAACAGGGTAATCCTTTACACTACACGATACCATATCGCTTTAATTATTTGTGTAAATTTGCTTCTTACTAGAATTTAATATAAAATCACTTTTAAATAACAGTCTCCGTCGAGAAGGCTGATACGGCTGATATGTCACTTCGAAAGAGGGCACGCTTTTGGGATTGTTTTCTATCTCTTTTGCACTCGTGTTATAGTCATATGACTGGTGGCTTCCCTTTCACACGCTTCCTTTCTCTATTAAGCGCTAGGCGCGGATTCTAACTTTATGGTTTTGTTGGTAAGTCACTGACAAATATCGAATTGTGAAAGCGATAGACATTGTAACCATCGATACTTTTATCGACATTCGGAAATCACTAGCGACCGGCGGACATTTTTGTTTGACACCTCATTGACCTTGAAACGACGAATCACAACACAGTTAGCTCATGTTACGCCGCCCGCACCTCAGCATTTTTGGCAGCATCGGTTTAAATGAAATAATTGTGTAAAGCTACGTCTTTAGGTTATGTTGTCTGTGGTTATCACACACACTATGGTGTCCCTTATTTTACGAATTTTTGAAATTAAAATGGGGGAAAAGCCTGAATGAGTTTCTTTTACCTCAAAGCACTCTAAAATAAACAGTTAATTACTGTAACTGCAACCTGTGCCGACTTTTATGCCATTTTCCTACACAATGTATGAAAATTACCTTTTTTTTTTCAAATTATAAATATTAGATGTCATATATACCAAAGAAAAACGACCAAATAAATAAATAAATAAATGTCTTGGGACATCTTACACAAATCGACCTAGTCCCACGGTAAGCTCAATTAAGGCTTGTGATGTGGGTACCAGGCGACGATATATATAATAGATAGATACATATAGATACTTAAATACATAGACAGCCATGACCAAGGAACAAACATTTGTGATAAATAAATACACAAAGAATGCCCTCGCCGGGATTCGAACCCGGAACCTCCAGCTTCGTAGGCAGGGTCACTACCAACTAGGCTATGGAGGCTGACAAGATCACCTAACGTCCGAGGTGGGGATCGAACCCACGGCTGAGCTTTCGTAGCTGATGTCACAGTGCAGTGGCTAGTGTAGGCATCAGCCGCGAAAGCTGAGCACGTGGGTTCGATCCTCACCTCGGACTACCTGGAACATTCGTATGTTCGAAAACTAAGTAGATTTTCTCTCTTGATAGTGTCAGACGATTTGAATATGCTTATTATTAAATAAAGAATAGTTTGACTTTGAATTATAAATATTAGATGTCATATACCAAAGAAAAACGACCAAGATCACCCATGTCCGAGGTGGGGATCGAACCCACGCACCCAGCCCTCGCGGCCGACGCCTGCACCCCTCGGCCACTCGGTCCCAGCAACCACCGGTCAAATTTCTCGGGTATATGCAATCGCTTACAAGGCTAGGCGCCTTTGACCATTCTCTGAGGGTAAGCAATACATGCCTGCACCTCCTATTTATCCTGCATATACCCGAGAAATTTGACCGGTGGTTGCTGGGACCGAGTGGCCGAGGGGTGCAGGCGTCGGCCGCGAGGGCTGGGTGCGTGGGTTCGATCCCCACCTCGGACATGGGTGATCTTGGTCGTTTTTCTTTGGTATATGACATCTAATATTTATAATTTATATAGTATTAAGTAGTGTGACTACTGGAGAAAAATTAAAAGTACAAATCAAAATATTTAGTTAATAAATAATTTGATTTGTAGTTTCGCAATATGTTCAGTTTGACTTTGTTTAAGAGAATTTTTTGAAAGTTGTATGAATCTTCTGTTAAAAGCAACGCAGATTGTTATGATAACAAACCTGTCGAAAGATATATTGATAGGATGTTATGATACTTGCCACACATGACTATCCATTGTTATGTTAATACCGGAACACGAATAAAACAGGAAAACTAAGTTTGTAGAACATGACTACAGAAATAATACGAACTGAAATGTTATAGGTCTTGTTTCACAATCTTTCTAAAAAAATATATCTGTCAGAAAATAAATATTAGCAGTCGTTTTCTTTTATATGGGGTAAAGGATAGTGGTTTATCTCACGGATGTACACGGTGTATCCTGAGTTACCAAAAACCTCACACACATCGTGTATATAAGTTATATTGAGCAACTTTTGAGACCATCCACGAAATCGCAAAAAAAACACTCCCATAAAAAATGTCCAGAACACGTAACCAATGTGTATGGAAATTTTTTTAAACACATACAACCACGAACAAATTGTCAAGAATACACCGTGGCAATCTTTGGGGGAGGCCTATGTTCAGCAGTGGACGTCTTTCGGCTGATATGATGATGATGATGATGATGACACCGAATAAATTACTGAAGTCTATAAAACAGTAATTTCGTTTCGCGTTTATGGATTAGATGATCATTTGCACATTATGACTATATGTACATACGGGGCATCTGAGGGTTTCTGTAGCTGGCAAAACACCCTTACTTGAGAATACAGTGTGACTAGATTGATTGAGGCAAGAATGCACCATTATAAAAAAAAAACTAGTATTACTAAATTAGGAAATAGGAGTACTTGTCGCACCAAATTCAACGACATGTTATAAAATATAGGACACCAAAGAAAAAAAGACCATGTCACAAACGTCCGTGGGGCACGAACCTACGTAGTACGTAGGTACTCAGCTTTCCCCACCTCGGATGTTGGTGATCTTGGTCTTTTTTCTTCGGTATATGACATCTTATATTTATAATTGAGGAGTAAACTAGTATATAGGTGAATCAACTTTTTTCTGTATGTTATTGCCATGGCTACGGTCGCCTGAGTCACGCTGGTTTTATGCAAAATTATGCTGATTAAACTGTGCACGCATTTTTCTGGTGTAATAAGCTCTTTCCTTTATGGACCACCTACAAACATGCACTACATGCATGCTTACATTATTTAAGTAGCATAATTCTGTAAAAAGACATCGTGAATCTGGCGACCGTAACCATGGTAATAACAGACAAAAAAAGTGTTGATTCATCCAAAGAGTAATGTGAAAACATCTTTGATTACTCTTTGTGATGTAGCACCGCCCATAATCTCTCTGCTTTGCCTTAAGGTTGACTGGTAGAGAATGCCTCATGGCATTAAGTTCGCCTTTTGTACGTTAAGTTTTACTTTTTTGCAATAAAGAAATAAATAAAACCACACAATAAAATATTTAGCAAAATAATTTGATGTATTCCACAAAAACCTCAACAACATTTCGTCCACAGAGCATGAACCACAGCAACAACGAAGTAAAACAACTCATGGCCCGCGCAAGCATCATGCTCGGCCGCTCCGGCGCCCTACGGGGCTCCCGCGGCGCCGACGTACTGCGACCGCTACTACCGGCGCTCGTCAACGGGACCAAGGAGAAGAACACATACGTGCGGGCCAACGCGGAGCTCGCGCTGCGGTCCGTGCTCTGTCTGCAGAGCGATGAGGGCTTCCACAAGGTGAGACACTTGTACAGACTAATAGACGCAACATGGCTGCGACCGCTGCTGCCGGCGCTCGTCAACGGGACCAAGGAGAAGAACACATACGTGCGGGCCAACGCCGAGCTCGCGCTGCGGTCCGTGCTCTGTCTGCAGAGCGATGAGGGCTTCCACAAGGTGAGACACTTGTACAGGTACTAATAGACGCAACATGGCTGCGACCGCTGCTACCGGCGCTCGTCAACGGGACCAAGGAGAAGAACACATACGTGCGGGCCAACGCGGAGCTCGCGCTGCGGTCCGTGCTCTGTCTGCAGAGCGATGAGGGCTTTCACAAGGTGAGAACAAGGTGTAGAATGTACAGGTACTGATTCCGACAACAACACCCAAATATCAATTCGCGGCTCGCACGAACACGATGCTCAGAGCGATGAGGACTTCCATAACGTGAGACCACTTTTACCGTAGCAATATTGTTTATAATAATTATTAAAATAATTAGGTTAAACTGTTGCTTTTTGGTGTATTTTGATACTGTTTTATCTTATGTAATTTTATTCGCGGAGTTATATATGTCAGCCTCCGTAGCCTAGTTGGTAGTGACCCTGCCTACGAAGCTGGAGGTTCCGGGTTCGAATCCCGGCGAGGGCATTATTTGTGTATTTATTTATCACAAATATTTGTTCCTTGGTCATGGCTGTCTATGTATTTAAGTATCTATATGTATCTATCTATTATATATATCGTCGCCTAGTACCCACATCACAAGCCTTAATTGAGCTTACCGTGGGACTAGGTTGATTTGTGTAAGATGTCCCAAGATATTTATTTATTTATTTATTATTTATTTTTATTTATATATAGTTTATCACTTTTCGACTTTATTACCACTGACTAGAAACGAAAAGTGTTAAACCACAATTTTTGTTGACTATACAAGAATAAATTTTAATGTTTTTGGGATACAACGTACGGTCCGTTTACGCATCCTGATTTAATCATATTGCAACGTACAAGGCAGTAAAAGATATTGCGAAATTTAAACACCTTTTTCTCCAATATGCTCGGAAATGTTCGCATTAATGTAGCAAAAACGAAACGCGAAGTACCTTCTTATGTACCAGC